>JAOWBL010003682.1:0-12004 GCA_028564865.1 Zenarchopterus dispar | reverse complement strand
GTTTAAGACCCATATCTTTAAATGTTTTTTTTTTTGTTCACTTGACAAGCTCAATGTACACAACCTTTCCCAGCTTGAAAAGCAGCAGAGAGAAAATGTTGTTTAAATTGGGAAATGAATCAATAACACCACCACCATATTTACTGTGGACTCTGTTTCTAGAAATGTTTACTCGATGACAGTTATGTTTCCTCCTTCAGAGGTTTTGTTGGCAAAAACCTTTTTATTAGCGGTTTCACAAACACATGCACGTGTCTGGATTTAGCAGTTGGTATAGCAGCAGTAAGTTCTGAGAAAAATTAATTTTGGCATTGCAACAAGTGCCTGGATAAGCATTGATTAAAGAAATTAAAACAGAATAATCAGAAAGTGTGATAACACACAGGATTAAAAAGATAAGCAATCATTAAAACTTTGTGATGACTTAAACTGGACTCTGAGCTGGTTTTTCTCATCTTGGCTTAACTTCCTCCAGCACTGTAAACGTCCAAAAGTAAAGCAAATAAACTGGATTTTCATCATTCGGCACAAACATTTTTTTTTTACTTCCTATCTCTCTTTAAATGACCTCCCCTATGGACAAACCTCTGTTTTCGCTGATATTTTTGCTCCAAATCCGTCAATCCCCCAACCAGCAATTATATGTGACACCCATTTTAAGATTTTAAGCTCTTTTAACAATATATTTTATCGTTGCTATGCCGATGATATTCAGCTTTATATTTCTTTTAAACCTCAGGATGTTTTTAGGATACAGATCTTGCTGGGGTGTTTGGATTCTGTTAGGAGTTGGATGAATGATGATTTTCTTCAACTGAATGATATAAAACTGAAGTCCTTGTTTGTTCTCCTGACAGATTTTTCTCTAAGATAATAAAGGCTCTCAACCCTCTTGTCTCTTTTATTAAACTCCACATTAAATCACTGGTTCGTTCTTGTTTTTATCATATCATAAAAAACTTTGCCAAGCTGAGTCCAATTGTGTCACAATCTGAGATGGAGATGATCATTCATGCCTTCATCTTGTTTTGTCTCGATTATTATAATTATTTTCACATGCTGAAGTAAAAAAAATCCCTGGAACATCTTCAGGTTGTCCAGAAAGCTGCTGCAAGGTTGAAAACAAAATCTTCCAAGTGTTCACGCATCCCCCCCTTTATTAAACGACCTTCACTGGCTCTCCGTTCACTACAGAGTTCATTTTAAAATTCTGGTTTTAACATCTAGAGCTCTTACTGATCGAGCACCAGCTTATATAAGAGACCTTTTGCAGCCGTACATCCCCAGCAGGTCCCTGAGATCATGTGATCAGGATCTGCTAGTTGTGAAGCAAACACGGCTAAAAACTAAAGGCGACAGAAACCAGTGGATCCCTCCCTCCCCCTGGACCTTCTCCCTCTGGACCTCCTTCCTCTGGATCTCCTCCCAATGGATCTCCTTCCTCTCGACCTGAGATCAGTTAACTCTGTGATCTCTTTTAAAAAGCAGATAAAAACATATGTTTTTAAACTTGCTTTTGCTTAGTTTTATCTGTTTTTATATTTTATATTTTGTCCTGTTTTATTGTGAAGCACTCTGTGATCTTTATCTTGAAAGGTGCTATATAAATAAAGTTTTATTTACTTTACTTACTTACATCTAAGATATAAATAGGCTGTAAAAGAAAAAGGATTGTCAGCTGGTTCCATATTGGTCTCTTATGGATCGCCCACTTGGGTTCACTTATGTGGCTGGCCCAAGTGGAACCAAAGTAAGACACCCACTTAAGGTCCATGTCTATTCATCTACAAGAACTTCAAATGTGGCCAACATGGAACCCATGGACAATCCCATACCAGGCCACCATTTTGCAGCCCGTTTGTATCACAGATGGTCCTCACATACATAAAATTAGATAGTGGGATGAAAATGGCCCACAAACCTCGGGTTAATCATGTGTGGTGAGTCCAGACACACTGAAGTATAAGATATGAATTCCTTCAAACTTGATAAGTGTAACATCTTATTGTCAGCGACCATTTCTTTTCTCACCTGAGTCTTGGACATAGCCGGTAAAGTGCACGAACTTATGAACGTGTGCATTCATCTGGACATTATCAGGGCTGTCAGATACCTAAATACAACTAAAGCTAAATCTAACCTTGTACTATATTTTACATTTCCATTTCGTTAGAGACAGAAATGATTGCATCAAATGAATGCAGTTTTTATTAATACCATATAAGTGTCTAAACAAGCTTGCTATTAATATTTCTAAATTTACTATGAGGGTGATAACCCGTAAATGTTGTATTACAACTTGTTTCTGCTACTCCCAAGTGGCCAAAACTCACTTATTGCAGGTTAATTAAGGCAGAAAAATGTCTCATTCTACAAAGGAGCCAAATCTTTTTGAATGTGAGAGGAGCTTGCTGGTTTTCTAATCTAGGAATACAGCAGACATCTCCATCCACCAGCCACCATTACCCCTCATTTGCAGATCAGAAAAGCAATCCCGAAGCCAGTGACTCTCATTTCATGTTCTCGGAAAGCCAGCACACAGCATGGATTAACTACCCATAAAACACAGATGCACCAAGCGCTGCGAGGATATGGGTATGCATATTGTTCACCGACATGGGCAATCACATCATTCCTGCTCATCTTTACCACACCATTGGCTGCGGCATGATTCCCTGCTTACTTTAACTGCAATATGGTGCGTAAACATCCTCCTGCAAGGACGGGAGGGGGGCGGGGGGATCATTGAAATGACTTCGCTGGTGGCTCGAGAGAGCGAGGCTCATCTGAAGTAGGTGCGGTCTTCGGCGACGACGCCGTGCCTCTTATCTCCAACCACTTAGCGCTGATCTAAATAAGCTGAAAGGAGAAGGCTGGAGGGAGCAAATGTCATGACTGGGCCACTTTGGAGCCAAAAGGAGCAAATAATATCATGTAAATGACTCTGGCCGATCTCTGTGAGTGATTTTAGTACCGTGTGGTGAAAACAGATAGCGACATGTTACCACCCTGCTCATCCCCATGGATGACAGAGTCGATTGACGAATAAACAAACACACAGAGTTGGAGAGGGAGAAGCTGTTAAACTGGAGTGGGGCAGGAGTGACGGACTCTCTCACATCCACTATGTGAAGTGGGTGGATTATTAGGAATGTGTAGAGTCATGTGTGGGGAGAGAGACACCCAGATAAATTCAAGGAGTGAGAGAGTTTGTGCAAGCGTACCCTTATCTTAATTAAGATTTCCATGTCAATTTTGGGTTTAGTCAAAATTTAAATCATATAATTATATTCACTACAGTGCCTTAAGCGGTCCACGTGTGTTTTTCTCTCCACATACAATTAGTGCTACTTGAAGAGGGAGTAAAAACAACCATAACAGCACTTTTTTTTTCAGAATGTATTTGCTGTATCTGCCTCCTCACTTCCTAATTCCCCATAATTCCTTGATGGTTTGTATCCTAGTACTCGACAGATAAATCAGGACACTCGCAGCAATCTCCTCAACCGTGCCTGATCTGAGCTGCATGCTCAAACACCAACCTGCTCCCAAGACTTTACGCACTTTGGAGTCAATTCTCAAACCTAAACGGATGGTCATGTGCAGCTGTAGTCATGGTAACCATCTTGCTAAATGCACAGTGGGGCTCCTGAGGTTTTAATGTGTGTCACGTTAATGATTAATTATTCATTGCAAGGCTACTAAAGCACAAGCTGGACTTTTTTTTTTTTTTTTTTTTGTGACTTTGGTGAAGCTTTTGCTACATGACCTTTTCCTGTTATCAGTCACTTGCCCCTTTTAAATTAGAGAATACTCTGCATTTAACACCTGAATCTAGCGTGTCACCTGTGTTTTTATTACATTTACTGATGTGAGGCGGCGTGTTGAGCTACCCGGCAAATACTCACCTCTGAGGGTACACTTAATCTTGGGTTGGGACTAATGTAAGCAGAACTGGCGGGTCATGGGTGTCCATGAGCTCCTCATCCTCAGAACCGTGGACGTCATGAATCATCATACTACAGAAGCGTAATCTACAACTGGCTACTAAAATGAAATCTGGAAGACCTGTAAGTCAGGTCACCAGCAAAGTGAAGAGCCTCAGAAAGAAGATATTTGTGTTAAACAAACACAACAGCAGGAGTATCACAGGAAGACTGCTGGTCATATTTGTGCAACACGATTTGGGGGAAGTTGAGGTGCAAATCTCGTTATTCAGCATGGATCCTCCACCCGCTCCATCTCCTGCATCCAGCCAGCCCTTCTGATGCTGGCAAACCAACCAGACAGGAGACCATCACGCTACGCAGTACCACTCGATAACGCCTCCAGACTCATCTTCCCTCCCCTCAACTTGGCTTCACATTTCCCAGCATGCACCAGGGGTACTAGCAATAATTTGATCTAAAAACACCTACTGAGGTCATGGTGACTCCAAGTGTTTGGCGAGAAAGCAGCCAGATGTATTTTCTCGGTCCTTGAAGACATGTTGCCTGTCCTCCAGAAGGTTTCTTGAGTTCTTGTTAGAAGTTCAGACTTATAGACTGTTGATAAGCTGTTAACGTCAAATATAAATCACTGAAGTGGGGTGGGTGGGTCCAGCTTGTTGGATGGGTGGCTCGTTGGGTTAGTGAGTTAGTGGATCTGTAGTCCACTGTGTGAATCCTCCATCTGGTTGGGATGTGAGGTGTTTTGATCACAGGAATCAAGGTGCGAATGACTGTGACAGCACCTGTGCAGGAGATTCAAGGCTGCACTGTTGAACAGGTGAAACTCGAGACCCCCTCCACTGTTTCACATCAGCTTTCCCTGTTGAACATTTTTCATCAGGACATAACATCCCTGGACCAACCCAGGCAAACCTGGAGCTGCTTGTAGCCTTCTGTTAATAATATGAGCAGCACAACTCATCACATTATCTTTAAAATCAGAGTCATTATGCTGTCTTATCTTTTAATTCATAGCTCAGATGTCTAGTGCACCAAAATTGCTTTGCTTTAAGCAGCTAAAGTGACAACAGAGAGCACCATTAACACCACTGACTGCAATATAGCTGCTGTCAATCAAAAGACTAATTATATATACATATTTGTGACTTCATATAATTTTATCAAGTAAATTCAGCTCTTGTGCAATTAGGGATATGAAACCCAGCTATGGAGACTAAAGCTTTCTATAAGCCCCTTGTGGTCACTCCGAGCACTACATGTTGTAGCTTTCTACTTCAGCAATGGCATCAGTTCAGCAAAGTGGAGGTCCAATTATTTATTTAATTATCTATTTCCTTTCTTTGGAACTTAACGTTGCAGCAACCAGTCTGATGTGTTCAATAAAGGCCTTAAAGTCTTGTGTTGGGCTGTGAGTTAGCACCGACTCAGGTGTCATCCACACACTGAACTAATGCCTTGGTGTTGTTTCCTCTTAGGAACTGCTCCCCCTCCGCTGAATCGACCATAATTAAACTAGTCACTAATTACCCAGATGAGGCTTTTATAGTTTGAATTTAAGGTCCAATAAAACAAAGCCAAAGTCACAATTATCAACAAAAATCAGTGGTATGCCAATGCCAGGACAGGCCTGGTCTTTCCTGAAACGTTCATACATCACATACATGACAACATTCAGCCTTTCTGAGCTTTGCATTTCCAGAGGGAAATGCCTTAAAAAAAAAAAAAATTTTAAAAAGTGTGTAAGAGTGCCGACAAGATCAATAAAGACACATGTTTATTAGATTGAGGTACTGGCCCAGGAGTGGAACACTAGCATGTAATCTTAGAAGGTTTTTTTCTCTCCCTGTCTCACGCCTCGGGCCATAAAGATGGAGGCAATAAACAGCCGTCAATCCGGTTCGGCACTATTGACCGGAGATGGGGAGATAGCGGCTACCGGCTGATTTAAAAAAACGGGGGACCTCTTAACTTCTGCAGATGGGCAGCTGTAATGTAATGATACTGTTATTAGAACCGCTAAATCCAGTTTGGGGAACTTAATGCAAGGGGGTGAAAATTTGCTCTCGATGGTGCCGGTCTGTTGTTAATCAGTCGACAACAATGTGCAGAGCTCTGCATCCCCTTCCAGTTGAAGTATTTCCCTCTCGAGTAGCAGACAGTTTACAATAGCACGGCTGCTCAATTAGTATACTTCTACATTTGTTTGTTTATTTCCACTGGCCATTAGTCTCAATGCCAATATTGATGCATGTGATTATTCTTTAACTAAATGCACCACAGCTCTCTTTAAGCACGGCCAAAGGCCCATTTGTAAAAACAGACTTTTGGCATGTGCAGGTCTCGCATTTTATTTGCGTAATGAATACGTGGCGTATTACCCATTTGTTATGTTTGGTGACGTTCCCAAAAGTAACTGAGCTGGAATGATAACAAAAGTATCTGGTGATTGAGACAAATGGAGCTCCACTGCACAATTCGCAGTAACAATACATCAGGAACTAGCAGCGGGCGTGTTGCTCCGGAGAGGATTGATGGAGAAAACGGTGCTGAATTTGTTTTCTCCTTCATTGTTATGCTCGCTTTAAGCGGCGACGCACCGACATGTCTGAGTACGAGTCTGCAGCTCCCACGCGTCCTCCACTCGGGCCCATAAGATGTGCATGAACTGTTATTCCTATATGCTTTATCACTAAATTATTGAGGGCAAATCCTACTTTTTTGAGATATTTTGAAGTAGGTCTGTGCTGATTGCGTATTTTTGATCAAAACCATCAAAAGATGAAAAACTGAGAAAAATTGTTCTGTCTGATGGAACTACTCATGTATGATGTGGGAGGTAAGTGTGATGGCACCATTATCATCTGTAAAGTTTGGTAAAGCAACATTGAGGGTCCATAAAAATTCCTGAATAACAACCTTTTTCCATCGTTTTTCTTCTTTCTTGATGTTACATGGATTATCAGAGATGACAATGCCAAAATTGATCTGGCTCATATTGTGAAACATCAGATTAGGGAACATGAAGCATCATTTTCACACATGGACGGGCCATCACAGAGTCCAGACCTGAACCCCACTCTTTTAGGAGGGGGTTAGGTTCTGCTGGAGAAGACTCCAGGCAGAAAGTCCACCTTGGCAGAAGAGGAAAGTAATTCTAGTTGGAAATAAATGTATCACTGAGTGAGCTCATCGAAGCAACGCCAGAAGAGAAGTGTGTGTGGTAATCAAAGTGGAAGTGGGCCGAAAAAATATGAGTCTGAGATGGTAGCGTACATTACAACAATTTGTATATAAAACTTTAAGTTATAAAACTATGAAAGCCTGTTTTATCGCAAGTAAATTATACAAAAAAATGTATAATGTGTATTACTAACATGGCATAAAGATCAATTTCTGTGATAATGGTCAGTATTAGTGGAAACAAACACATCAAATATGAATAAAACATGTTAAAGTGCAGGATAACAGTATGATTATATATATACACATATACATATATAAACACATATGTGTATATATATGTGTGTGTGTGTGTGTGTGTGTGTGTGTGTGCACATATGTAGGTAGCTGGAGTGTCTGACACTACATTTTTCTATTTTAGTTTTCAGCGGCTCAGCAACATCATTTTGGTGTTTTATTTTGTTTTGTTTTTTTCTAAATTCATCAGTGACCTTCATCAGGACCAGTAACGTCCATTTAGTTTTATTATTACAAGTCAACAAAAGGTACAGCGGCGCACAAATAAGCCTGAAAATGGTGCCATCTTTTTTGAACTCTGAATTAAATTGTGGCTCCAGGAATCTAATATGAGACATTTCAACATTTTTCAAGCATTTGTCTGATGAAATGGATGTGCAGGTTTATCTGTTGCTGGAACATATTGTGCCCAGAACCTGAAGTGCTTTTGGTTGCCATGCAACAGCGATCTTTTCCTGAAGTAAAAAGTCAAAGAAAATTAATCAATCCCTCCAGGCACAATAAAATTTCTCTGGCCCGCACTGATGTGGCATGTAGCATAATTTAAGGCGAGATGTGACGCTCGGAGCAGGTGGAGCAAAAACTCGGCCCGTAAATATAAACCCGTCACTGACGTCTCATTCAGGAACGAGACAGGCACGCGTAAAGTTTTGCTAATTATTCCATTTCCATCTCGTAATGAGCTCAGCTGTCTGTTTCTTTGTGAATCTTAATCTTAGTCTTGTTTGCGAGGGAAGATATTCTTTACTGCTACTTGCTGATGACAGTAAATTTGGGGATTATAAAAAAAAAAAAAAACAGCCCGAGGTAGACAGAGACAAATGGGAGCGAGGAAATGGATGAGGAACGGGACAGTCTCACAACTCTTAACTAATTCCTTCGGTGGGGGGACAGCACAGAGAGCATGATTCATATCCGGCATTATGAAGAGAATGATGAATCTACTGCCGTCAGCAATGTGCCGTATTGTCCTCTGCTAAGAGTAAGAGTATTCCTGCCATCCAGAACAAGCGCAGTGGATATCACCCAAATGATAGCACACTGCTGAAACGTGTTAGAATCATAGCAGGCACTATATGTAATGGGGGATAAAGTAACCACATGTGTTGTACTACAGCCCACTGGCCTGGGTTATTATTCCAGGAAGGGAATGATGATAGAAACCATCCGCTGCAGGACAAAAAAAAAAAAAAAAACCCTCCACATTTTCCCTTACTCGCTTCTTTTTTACTCTGTGATGCATTGAAAACCCAATTTTAAATGCCTCCCTTGTTTCATCTGCCAAACATGATTTAAATATAGTTGTGAATCTCAGCCCTGGATCCCGGGAGATGCAGAGGCAGTCCATCCTCAGGTTGAGGATCAAACAAAGACAAAACTAAAACCTACATTACGTTACATGACTGTGTTTATATATTTATATTTTACATTGTTGTACGTCTGTTATGATAGACACTTTCATCACTGTGAGGTCAGGTCGACCAAACTGATCATTCCAGCTCCATATTTGCATCCAACCCTCTAGTATGGATATGGATGCCCTTACACCTGCTATATACCATCCATCCATCCATCTTCTACACCCACTGAATCCCTCTGCTGGGTCAGGGGGGTCTGCTGGAGCCAATCCCAGCTCATTTCAGCTGACAGCCAGGGGTACACCTGGACAGGTTGTCAGTCCATCACAGCTGGTTATATGCAATTACCTCAATTAGTTTGCTTTGTATTTGGGCTGGACACACCGTTAGAGACGTCGCTAAAGCCAGCTGGTGGACACAAACATGCTCAAACCCTAAGGCGGCCCGTTCAGCAGCGGCTGGCGAGGAGCCCCACCGCTGGCCGGGAACCGGTTTGCTCACGGCGGCTGCTTATAGATGATGCTGTTTGATACCAAGGCTGGAGTCTTATCTGTTTGGTTGCCACGGTGCTGCAGTTTCTCTGATATGTTGGACGGCGGCTTGGTTTGGAGAGCTGTCAATGTCTGCACCGTCCCACTCAGCTCTCTCTCTCTCCACCTCCCAAGCCCCCAACCTTATTAATCACTCAGATCAAACTCATGTGGCAGGACTGAGATGGTAAAATAATTGGAAATGTATAGATTTCTTTTTTTTTTTTTTTTTTTGCTTCCATATGCCGCTAATTCAGTTAAAATTGATGCATTTGAGAAGACTCGTGACATCATGTATGGCTATGGATGCTCCTTTCATTCATTTTTCCTTCTATAAAATCAGCATTTCAGTCTATCATCACATCAGCAGAGGCATAAATCAAGTAAATAGATGTTTGCATCTCCGGTGTTAGTCATGTCCCAAAGCTGTCGATTTACCAAGTTATCTTGTCTTCCGTAACATGAACATCTGCTAGGAAGCAACGTTATCAGGATTTATGCATTTAAGTCTTTTATTTAAGCAGTGTCAGGTGCTTGTAGCTATGGGGAAGCAGGAGTGTTTTCTATGAATAACAGAGATCTTTTCTCTGTAACTAACCCCACCTCAAGATGCACCGTTAAGTCAAAGCGTGTGGATGCTAACATGCAGAGCAGCAGGCCTCCGACGTAGCATATGGAGCACATGCAGGGAAATCAGCAACGCATGCCGCTCTCATGACAGAAAAGAAAGAAGGACACAGGATTATCTCAGCCTGAATTGGTTGGTACCTGCTGTTGTCTTCGGTTTGATGACTTTTGGCCCTGCTGCTTGCTAACGAATCATAAATGTGATTTCTAGCAGAACACTGAAGAAGATCAGCAGGGATGTTAGCATCTTTGCTACGAAGCCATCTCATTTCATCCTTGCAGCATTTTTCTACAGACATGACTATCACCTGTTGTGGTTATTTTTAAGCATAACGTCAGAAAAAAAATCAGTTTCGGGCCAGATAATGGTGTAGCCTGAGGATAATCTCACTGGAGACGTCGAAATAAAACCAGAGTCCTCTCATAAAAAAAGCTAAAATACTTGCAGACATTCGTGAGCACAAAGCTGTTTTTACCGAGCACTCTTTCTTACCTGATGATGGCACTAAAAGAGACGTCGGAGGAGTCACTGAAATTTAGTGAAGAGGGAAAATTAATGTCGACTCGGCATTTCACTGCATTCCAGTAACTGTCAAGGTATTTCTTTAAAAAAAAAAGACAAAATTCTGATAGTTGTGCCATTTAAACACGACAGCCAGCAGGTTACATAGGTACATGCCATATTCATTTTAATACACTGATTTTTGACAAATGTTGTCCTCTTCTGCAAATAAAAATGAAATTTTAGCTCACTGAAAAGGGATCTTATCGATCTATATAAAATATGAAGGTATTGAGGAGTAATTTGGACACATCTCTTCACATTTAATGTGTTATTACAAAGTAATGGATGATAATCTAAGCAACTAATCCATGTTATTTATTTATTTTATTTTTTGTAGTCATGTTATTTCAGTATTGAGGTGAGTTAATATCAGAGTTGTTCAGATTCTGATAACAGCATTGAACTGACACTACTCCTTTATTATAAACAGAAATAAAATAGGCCAATACCTTCTTTACAATCCATCCAACACATATTGTTATATTTTAGTTTGAATTGATGTAACACACCGAAGAGCAGTACCAGTAAACTCCACGACTAACAATCACCTCCCTTCCTGGCAGAACAAAAATGACACTCGAATACGACAATAAATTATCTGAAAAATCTCCCTACTGCTGCTCACACTTTTCCCATGAATTGATGATGAAAATAATGTATCACTGTTATGGTCATAGAGAGGACAGCTGTGTGGAGTTATGTTCAATATAACTGATGGATAACAACCACGAAGCCACTTTAAATTCAGCAGGAACGATGAAAATGGTGGGCAGAGCCTCGCCCCGCTCTCCGCCGCCGGGCCACAGCGGTAGCTCTGGGTAAACCCTTTCAGAGCGCCGTCTCCTCACATTTCTGCTCTTACTACCAGTTTATCAATCAGCCACTGAATCTGATGAAGGATGCAAATGAATAAAAGGGATCATTGCAACTTTTGCACCATTTGTAGCACGTTTTGTCTACAAATGCATGAATTAAATACATCAGCATTCCCATATTGGGAGTTTTATTTTCCTGTGTTTTTCTCCACACATGTACACATCCAGGTTGATGTTTTTGTGTCTGTGTGACACAGAGATTGCTCCATCAAAGCGTTTCTATAAATAGCAGCAATCCTGCACGCCGGCTACGCAGCGTAACGCGTTATATAACCTTGTGGAAATGCACACTGAGACCACATCAGCGTCAACAACTGTGCAGCTACCTGTTATAACGCTGCGTAACCGGCTGCCTCCATCATTCTCGCCGGCGTCAACACGATTGTTACACGCTCATCTTCATCACTCATGCAGCATTTCTGACTTTGATAGAAAGTCTACAGAAGGAAGAGACAGCAGGGGAACAGGAAACGATGAACTACTTTACAGCGATAACCGCTGGAGAATCAGACGTACATACGGTTTTGTTTTTCTCTAATTGTTTTGTTTAAGACCCATATCTTTAAATGTTTTTTTTTTTGTTCACTTGACAAGCTCAATGTACACAACCTTTCCCAGCTTG
>JAOWBL010003681.1:0-12004 GCA_028564865.1 Zenarchopterus dispar | reverse complement strand
ATATATATATATATATATGTGTGTGTGTGTGTGTGTATATATGTATATAATTTGATGTTCTTCAGCATTCCAGCCTCTACAAGCCGGCAGCGTCTCTTTGTTTGGGTATATGCTATATAAGGGTGAATATTTTATATGTTCTTGGTTGACACCGTGTCATGTGATTCTTACAATCCTGTATGTTTATATGTTTTGAAAAAGAAAAAAAATCGGGTTGTCACAGTTGTTATCTCATCAATATGTGTCTGACTTTTACATTGGTATTTATACAGTTACTGTCAGGTGAAAGATTGAATAAATTTAAAATGTCTACAAATGAGTCATGCTGTTTTCTTATTATCAACAAACACCCCAGCAGAAAGATACAGAAATTACCATTCAGTCCTTTTACTATAAACTGGCTGAAAAACCTGGATCTGACGATCTAGCTGTCTTTTTCTGTTCCCCAAAGGATGAATCCCTCTTACTTCTACCCTGAAAAATTTTCAGCAATCTCAATGTCTATAACCCCAAAATGCAGAAAAACACCCATCTCTGAGCCCAGACATGGGAGGTAAAATCACTATGGCAATGTGGACTGTACTAACTGAGGAGTACCACAAAGCTCAGTGGGAGGACGTCTGTTTCTTCAGTCCCATGTGTTCTCACACTGTCATCTAGTGTAAACACAAATGTCAGTTTATGAGGATTTGTGTTCCCAGGCAGTATTCCGCGCCTTTTTGCTTGGGGGGCAGAGGATCATTTGCTTTATAGCAAAGAGAAAAAGTCATTAAGTCCAGAGTCCAGGTTCTGTGACAGTCTGGGTTGTATCAGTGTTTAAAGCTCATTTCCACTTCTGTGACAGCAGTTTTAATTCAGAAACGTACACTGACTTTTTAAAGCAGCTTCTCCTGCTTCCAAGGCCACATCTTTTCCAGGGATGTCCTTCAATTTATCAACAAGACAATATGACTGGTGATCTGTCCAGTATGTATGTATCCCTGCCTGAAGACAGCAAGAATAAATCCTGCAACTGTAAAACAGGAATGAGGTCTAGGTATAAATGATTAATGTAAATTTTTTGTCTTTTTAAATATCAGTGAAAGAGCAAAAGCTGAACAAATGTTTGTCGAGATAAGATGTCGTTCCTGTAAGGAGTCAGCAGGTGGCGACAAGTCTACATAAAAATCTCCATCTGGTGGAGTTGATGGTGGAGAAAATGCCTGGGTTCTGCTGTTGGTGACAAATGAAATGCAATGTGTTAAGCATGGATCTGTGGTCAAATGAAACAACGAGAAGCTGATTGTCTGATGAGAGAAAGCAATAACAGACCCAGATGGTTCTGCAGGTAAGTTCTGTAACTCAAAAGTAACACTGCGAGATCTGTATGGTTGAGATGCAAACATTACAAACAAATGATCGAAACAAAAATGACAGGGAAGAGTTCAGGGGAAAAGACGGTAAAAGAAAACAGAAAAACATGCTCACAACAAAAAATCAATTAAAACATTTAGAAGTATAAAAGAAAATTTAAAAGCAAAGCTAAACTGGTTGTTAGTGTTCTGCTTTGATTTTGGGGACCAGAACCAGCCTTCCTGAGAGGTCTACAAAGTTTGTGCTGGCTCAGGAGATCTGATAAGTATCCCACACAAAAATAATTAGTCATGTTTTCAGAAGCAATAATAAAGCTTAAACTCGTAGCCTCCAGACTTTGAAAGCCTTCAGAGTCTGAAGTAAATCATCTCACTACCAGACTGTGTGCTGCCAAGGCTTCTTATATTTCTGTCTTCTTCATCCATCTAATATGGGTGCTAAAGTGCAGATAAGCTGAAATCATTTCTGACCTGACTCTAGAGGGAATAACCAAACTTCAAATTGATCAGAGTCTGCAGGGTTCATCAGCCTTCATTCACAGGAGCAGCAGAAGACAAAATCAGCTGCATCTTCATGGTTTCACTCAGTGATGCTGTTGTTCTCCTGCATATCAATGAAGTACTTTTCCTTTTCATGGAGCATTCTTGTCTTTTTTAAGTTTACTGCAGTCTAATCTGTACATTCTTAGAAAAACACTGGTGGTTTTAAATATTAAATCACTATTCCTAAGTTTCATTGTGAAACTGTGTAGATGTTTATGGATATTCAACATACCAAGTGTATTACTGAGAATGCATAAACATGGAAAAGTACGTGAAGCCCTCACAATGAATTAGTTTTCTGCATTAACACCCAATACAATTAAGATCATTTTCATCTAAATCACAAAAATGAAAACAAAATTCTGAAACTGATAACACACAAACCATTATAATTTCTGTGTCTGTATTGGATACACAAATTAAACATTCACAGTGCTGGAATTGCCACCTTTTTGTGGTGGAAGGGTTTGTGTCTGTCTTCCATTTCTTCTTCTTTGTTAAAATTTACCTCGATGAAGTGATTATAACAAACATATACAGAACAAATGCCAAGGTACTCAGGAAAAACTAACAGCTGTCTTGAATGTCTTTTCCTTAATTTTTACTTAATAGGACATATGTTATTCATGTCACGTTGTATTTTTCCTGATAAGTTTCCACTATAATCATTTGATCAGAAAAAGAAAACAGTTTGTTTCGCACGCGAATGTAAAAGGAATGATTAAATCAAGCTTGACAATGTTTTTTACTGTTGTTTTTCCTAGTTTCATAGTTACACGTTCCTGATTGCGTTTATGTGACATACTCGTTTTTGGTTAGAAGAAATCCACACAGAATTGTTTTGTGTTTTTCACCTGTTCTGCCGCTGCACAGGTGCAGCTCAGCCAAGTTCGCTTAGCTGAGAACGTAAACAACGGACGTTAGTTATTATTCTTTCCAAATAAAAGCTTTACAACCTCCAGTCAATGCTTTGATAGTCGTGTTTCTGTGGGACCGTCTTATGTTGAAGCCTGAATGCAAACGTTTATTTAAATAGTGAAGCAAATTGTACGACGTTCTTTAACAAGGTGACTCAACTCTCTCTCCTCCTCCTTGCTCAGGGCCCTCCTACTCTCCTCCTCCTCTTAGAAAGGGATTCGGAACGAGCAGTTTCGGAGTTTTACTCCCCGGAAGATCCAGGCAGAGTCGGACTTACAAAAGATCAGGACAAGGAGCGCAGTACATTGTTGAAGGTTGCCCTTCAGCGTGTCTTCACTTTATTGCTGCTGCTGCGTACAGTGTGTCCTCATCTGAGGTGTCCCTTATCTTCTTGGAGGAAGAGACACCTGGCAGAGCCGCGGAGCCTCACCTGAGGTGAGACCTGGAGCTGCGAGAAGCGTCAACATGAAGGTCCGCTCCACTGAAAGGAGGCTCGCCGCGCTCTCATTTCGCCTCCTGTGGGGGTTGTCAGGTTAGTCAGAGGCTGATTTCCTGTCATTCCTTCATTTATTGATGACTGGTTGAGGTTCATTTCTTTTTCTTCTATAAATTTTCCATCACACGTGAGAAAGTCTTCAAACTAATGACAGTGAGTCTGGAAACGTTTAGGGATTGTTCGTCTGATGTGTTTCAAACAGACATGCACGAACACTAAGACTGATTTTGACACTCAAACCACTTTTTAAAAAATCTAGTAAGCTTGGAAATCCAGTGCATCAATGGTCTTTGAGTGTTTTAACAGATCTCCATTCTTAAATACGGAGGATGTGGTCCAGAAGCAGGGCTAAGTGACTATTAAACAAATGCCAGACAGGTGACAGATCTGATCATGGGGGCTTTGAAGTCTGAGAGGATTGGATTCAAGGCTCAAACACCTGTTTGTTTTTCACAGGATTTGAAACAAGTGAGTTACATATGATTATATCTCCCAAGGAGGAGTAATCCCTTTATATCTGCTGCAGCATTGGCTTAGTGTGCAGCTGTATTAAACTCCTGCCATCACTGGAGATGTGGACTACATGTATCCTCTTCTCTTCTCAAACCGGGGCACAGCTGGCCCTCTATGTGGAAAATGTTTCATGTACTTTGGTGTAGTTTTATAATAATTTTAATGTTGCAGCAGTATGTGTCCTACCCTTTTCCTCCAAGTAACTGGTGATTAATGTTTCCATTATTAGGCTTGAACCTTTCTGACCATCTTTCTTGAGGACTCTGTGCTTCGGATGTTTTTTTGTTAGCTCCCAGCTTCACCCTGCTGACTTTCAGGTACCCTTTGAAGCCTGAAAACATGCAGGAGTGCCACATTTTTCCTGAATTTGTTGCCAAAACAATCACATGAGCTGAGACATGCTCATTTGTTCCTCCTGACAGAGGAGTAATCCCTGAGAAATACATGCTTTTAGCCCCCAGAGCCCTTCTGCCTGCGCATTTCAGGAAATGATTGTGTGCATTTTTTCCTACCCACTGATCTGGAGCTTTAACAGTTGGCAGTGATTCAGTGTCTGAACAACAACACGGCAGCGACTGTCCTTGACCTCAGCATCTGAGTTGCCATCAAACGGCTTGCAGGTGTGTCCAGGAATCAAAAAGATTCAAAGGAAGTGCTGATGAATGGCAGTCTGTAACAGGAAACTTATGAGGAGGAAGTGAGCAAACATCCTTCCACAAACAGGAAAAGAAGCTGCTGGTGAGATATGGAGGCTGTGTGGATGATAAACTTTACAGATTTGATTTCAGTTTCCTGACATGAACGACACCCTTGGAAAGCCTGATTTTGGTCAGAGTAAACCAGCTGAACTCTTCTAACTAAAAAGCACGAGAAGTCCTGAGCACCATCGCCACCTTTAAATCATTCAGGACCTGCAGCGAGCTGAACTGTCCAATCTGCCTGCAGATTGGACCGTTTGATTTGTGACTGGGTCATGGTGTTCAGTCAGGAATAAAATCTGTCAATATTTACACCTGACAAATGGAAGCACTGAGTTTTATCCAGTTTTAGGATATGATTTGGTTTGATAATGAGTTAACCAGTGAATAAAATGTCACCTTGTTTATTTGATTATTTTATTTATTTATTCAGCAGAATTCCAGCCTGGGCCAGATTCAATAAGCCACACAGAAACCATAATTTTGAACACAATGGCAGGGTTAGCATTAAACAGTCCTCAAACAAACTTAAACACCAGCTGCTAAAGGTCCTCACAGTGTTATTAATGTAAGACCTTCATGAAGTAAACAGAAACATAACACGGGACAGATCTCTGCTTTAGTACTTTTGGTTTTGGTTTAGTACTTTTGCTTCCTCAAGGTGGTCACCACCACTGCCAGAAACTTCTGGAAACCTGCATGGACCTCAGGAGTAAGGTTTTTACCCACCTGACTATCAACCACAATGATCAGGCAGTCGGTCAGGAGCAGCAGCAGCAAAGCAAAAACATCAGACCCATCAGAAAGCAGCGACAAGAAGAACCTTGTCATAAATGGTGATACCAGTCTGTCTAATTCCACTGAAACAATCAGGGTCCACTTCTGTTTCTCTTACTGCAGCAGGCTTAGATCTGGTTGTTGTTGTCCATGTTCTTCAGATGTCATTCCAGACCTGCGATCACAAGATCTGATGATCTCCAACCCTTGGATTTGATCTTCTAGTAGGAGGATCATAGAGGTTTCCAAAGCCACCTCTGAGTCCAGGCTTTGACATCCAGATACTTAAAGACACTCTTTGCTAACCTCAGTGTTGTTTCAGAATTGTACCATTTTATCTCATTCTACATTTTAGAAAGGATAGTCATCTAATGATAAATTCTTGTCACAGGAAAATGAACATGATAGGCCTAAAGAACACCTGGAAGAGATGCAGGACCCATAATGTCATAGACCATCATGTTTATGACAATGCATTCACTCGTCTCTCTCATGTAACTTCACAACTTCTTTTAAAGATATACATTCTTTTCTGCTCAAAGTTAAATTTCTCAGGTAGGTTTATTTCACAGTGACAAAATGTAATTTACAAATAAAACTATAGAACCACTTGTGATAATTTTCAGCCTCCAGATCTCAGCTCACATCTAAGCCCATGAGGCAACTCATTATGTTTTATCATGGTTCTCTAGGGTCCGGATGTTTTCCTGCAGAATTCTTCTGGTGTTTGAGTTCATTATTCAACTGCAGCATGAACTTAAAAGCTTGTTGTTGTTGTTGTTGTTGTTCTTCTTCTTCTTCTTCGTTGTCAACGTCCTTTCTCCTTTTTTGCCTGGTGGGGCTCTTTTGTCTCACATGACAACCAACTGAATATTTAACCATCTTTAAATGTTCAAAGGCAGCAAGTTGCTGACATTATGAAATCAGTAGATAAGCACAAATAAGGTTCCAGGTTTTCTCTGTGGGCCAGAACAATGTCTTGTGTTGAATCCCTTATTCTTCTTTATCTTTCATTTAACACTTTTCAGTGCTGGGCCTCAATCCCACAAACTCATCAAGATTATCTCTGTGCCTTTATGTTTGGGTCAGCTAATTTGATTACATTAGCAGAGGTTCAGCGAGCCAGATGCCTAAATGAGTTTGCCCTCCTGTTTGTTCTGAAGGAAGTGATGAGAGTTTAACTTTCTTCTATTATGAGTTCCCTCTTCAATTAAAGCTCCTGAGATGTGATGTGTATTCAGGATTTCGTTCTTGTGCATGTCAGTTAAAACCTTGAAAGTGTGATTGGAAGTTTATTTTGATGAAGAAATATCTACAACACGCAACATCTAAGAAAATGAAACTTTAACATGAAGGTCAGTGGATATTTTCTAACTGTTAGATCCAGACCCGAGTGGTTAGTAGAGGAATTACAGTTTTGTTTACATCTATGTTTGTGTCAGTCTTTCAGTCCAGATGTAGGCCTGGTGAGAAATCTCTGTTTATTAACCATGTCTTCCAGAGTCTCTATAGGGCGCGGAGCAGATGCTCAACTTTACTCCAACCTCTCCTTTCCAGTGTGTGTTTCTTTAAAATTAGACGCCCAGGTTTGCACATCTGAGTCACATTGAGTGGAATTATGTGAAGTTGTGGATAGAGTTGGGAGGCTGGGTAACTCTGATTAAAATTATACTGCTCACTGAATGGTTAGTTTTCAGGTTCAAGGTGGCAAAATTATTGTTTATTTTTTCAAAGTTTTATGAGTTCTTTCTAACTTCTGACACCCAGTTGTATTTAGTCCACCACAGAAAAGGTCCCCAGTATATCCCCTAAAATGAGTAAAGTTTGCTCTGTTACCTCTGTAGACCAGAGGTAACCAGCTCTTCTGTGTTGGCTGCTTCAGGCTTCGGCTCTGCGTCTTTGTGGTGAATTTACATGAGCACACAGTAATCTTATAGGTCAGCACCCTTATTAAAGGCCAGTTGTTCACAGCAGTGATGTTGAAGTCAGGCCTTATCTCCTCATGACCTTTGCACAATTGCTCCTGTATTCCTGACACGGCACCTGGAAAAGGAACATCTTGATTTGTTTTCCAGGTTGATTCAAGATGGATTTTACTTATTTAACAAGGTCACCCCGGTAGAGCTTCAAAGGGTCCACTGGGAGAATTGGTGGCTGTGCTGATTTTCTCTGCTGACTGTCAAAGATTTATGGTTATTCCTGAGTGTTGTGGGATGAGTTTTTAGTCAGAAGATGTTGGAATGAAGCTTCCTACTCCACTTCGTGTTTAGAAATTACACAGCATTAATTTGTTTCCTGTTTAACTCTCAATTGTTACGATGGTGGTACATTGTCCCAGAATACATGTTTTGTTTAAAACAACAAAAATAGGAGTGATGAAGGTCAGTCCATCCAACTGCCAGTCCCAGTCTTATTGCTTTTTCCACAGAACACCAAATGGCTGAAAGGCAAAGCCCCTCTCCTCTTTGAGCTGGATTACAGCTGTTTGAAGCCTTCAGTCCTCATGTCCTCAACAACCGACACAATTTTGATTTGAGGAGGAAGATTGAGGGATTTATCAGTACATTATGACAGAAATGTGTAGTTTTTCCTCATAGGCAGTTTGATGTCCAATCATCGGTACGTGAAAGAATGCCAAGACCTCTGGTAATCTGATGTGTTTACAGCTGCTGGTACATGGAGCAGGAGAACATGGACCTGGCAGAGGATTAGTTCAGGTTCAGGCTCATAGAGATGTCACTTCTGTTTTCGGTCTCCTTTTTTATTGAACTCTGCCCAGTAGGCCTGCACAACATAATGAAAAATGTGTTATTATTCTCACAGTAGTAACGTGTGTACCAGATAGCAATATTGCAATAAATGCAAGTGTCATCTGTTATTGAACTGTTGTCGTTTGAATACAGTCTCACTGTGTGGACAATATGATCATACAAGAAAAGCCCACGGTCTATGACGTCATACTGAGAAAATGTTCAAAAACAGTCTCCACAAAGCAGTGTTCTCAGCAGCATCCAACATATCTGAAGGCAGAAATACTACAACATACATTTACCTACTTTCTAATGAGCCTCTGCTCACATCTAAAATGATCATTTATTGTGTATGAGTCAGAAAACAGAGAAAAGCAGAATATGGCCACTTCAGAGAAAGTGTCCCTGGCAGGATTAATGGTGGGATGAAAGTATGTGGAGCAGCGTTAACTGAACTTTTGAAGGGGCTGCTATGACCTTAAAGATGGTGTCCAGTCCAACAGTTGGAGCTTTGATTAATTGCCCCACATTCACTTGCTCCTAATTTTAAATATACACAAGCATTCATATTTTTAGTCCCAATATGGGATGAAGTGTGGGAAAGCTGTGTGATGTGTGACATGCAGCTGACAGATGTGGGGATGTGCTCCTGACACTTCATTGGAGGATCTTTTCTTACGGCATTGGGGTGGGAACAGAGAGACCCGAGGTTCTGATGCCTCTCATGTCATCGTCTGGGTTTTACTGTGTCCTCTCATCTCCATCATGGACCTAGAAGGAAGACAACCTCCTCTCATGGGGTCATGAGAAAATCACTGGGTGACTTTCCCAACCTACAGCTGGCCTGTAGCTTCTTAAAGGCACAGGCAACCAAATAGCTTTAATTTTTCTTCTTCTTTCCATCTGCCCTGTCATCTGTGTCCCTCCCCTTCACCCTTCCTGGAAAAAAAAGCCAGCCCTGGTCCTGGCCTGGTTGTTATGATTTTACACACATGAGTGATTGGTGCCAGGGCAGATGCCTGCATCTCAGGATAAAAATCTCCTAAGGACAGTAAAACACGGTGTTGAGTATTGTTTTGTGTATATAAACACTCACTCTCAGCTAACTTCTGCTTTTGGCAATTTATAGACACGTAGCCTCAGCAAGCAGCTATGTAGAAGAAAAATCCATCAGTATGGACTATTTATAGAAGCCTGTGCTGGTAACTGCAGGGGTCTGTCCCATCCTAACGATGACGTCCACGCTGTTGACTGCAGGGTTGGCTTCTTAATTCAGGGTTTCGTGTTACACAACTGCAGTTGGGTTTCAAAACCACAATGGCTGCCGAGTGTTTACAGAAAAACAAGCTTCAGGAGGTTCATTAGGGTGTTCATCAGATGGTTGTCCAGGAGGTTCATCACAAGGTTGTTTTTAAATGTAGTTTCCTTTTTAATGTGAGCTGTATGTCCCTCACCAGTCCTCCTTAACAGTCTAATGTCACGTATTTTATTAAGATTTGAACTTCTAATTCTGCTAAGGAGGACTAAATCACCAATGTGAAACATGAAAGAACAAGAATGATAAAATGACAGGACAGTGATGGGTGCGGTGTGTGTGTAGTGTGGTGATTGCTGTCATGTTTGTGTGACGCATCTTCATGGTGCAATGCATTACAATAGAGGACAGACATGCTAATTAGAGAGAGAGAGGGAGAGAGCTCTAAGTTTATACATGTGTGCATATACATACATACATATATGGACATGCATTGAATTATAGACATATAGGCAAATACATACATACATACATACATACATACACATTTGACCACCCACATATATATATTTATACATGGTGAAAGGAGCAGTATGTATACCTGCAAATAAAGCACTTATAATAATAATAATGGTGACAAAAGAGACAGAAGAACAACAACAACTATAAGGCCAACAATAATATTAATCCTACTATCATTTTTAATGGTATTATAATTAGTGCTAGTACTACAAACAGTAACAGGGGTAGTTATTGTCATCACCTGTCAACACCTCAACCATCCTCCCTGGCAGCCCTGGATTCCCCACGAGCACACAACCCCCAGCCGGCCCCTCATCCAGGCAGGGAGACCCACCCAATAGGCTTCAACAAGGTGGGGTGGTGATGGTGGCGGCAGGGGGTGGAATTGGTACCAGAGGGCCTTAGGGTGGTTGCCGTTTCCGTCTCCTGCCTGTGCTTGAGGCAGCAGTGGGCAGGAGGAGATGGCCTGTGCTTGGGGGCAGCATCGGGCCAGGTGTTAGGTGCTCTCCTCCGCTGGGGTGTGGTCTGGTTGGTGGGGACCTGGTGCCATCTTCTGCTCAGCGGTCTTCCTCAGGGTGGCTTTGAGTGCCTGGTCTGCGGCTGGGGATGGATATGGGCCTTGCCTGAGTCTCTGGGGCCTTGCCCCAGGGGTGTTCCTGGGTGTGGATGCATGTACCAGCAGCTTGGGCCCCTGGTGTTTTCCCCAGGCTCTCCCACTGGGGGTGGGCCCTGCGGCCCACTAGGTAATAAAATAGGAAATAAAAACTGACTCTCTCCTCTGTTCCAAATAAAACCATTTCAACAACAGCAACAATTTTGGATGCCGGGACCTTCCACCCCACACGCAACATCTCTCTTTTTAACGCATTCACACACAGATATAAACACAAACAAACTTTAAGATAAATTTTAAAAGGAAAAAAAAGAAAAAAGTCACAAGGTTCGTCAGGTGGTTCTTCAGGCCAGTCTGGAGTTTTGAGTGCTGGTGTGAAATCCTTCTCAGAGTCTACTGTTATTTTAAATATTTTGTACAACTGCCGTTCAAAAGAAGTTGGAATGTTTGAAAAGTGTAAATGTAAAAATAATGGACTGATTTCTCAGTTTCTGTTGATTTTAAATTCTTTTTGAATGTCAGATTGATATTGTATCCTCCAACAATCTTTTCTGTGGTCAGGTCAGGTCTCCAGACAGACCAGTCCAGTATTGTACCCTCTTCTTCCTCAGTGATGTCGGTGTAACTTGTCCAGAATGTGGTTTTATTTTGTCTTGTTGATAAATGCAAGGTTGTTTCTGGAACACATGGTTTTGAAGGAAGCAGGTGTTGATCTAAAGTCTCAGAACTTTTTTTTTTGCATTACTGTTGCATCACAGAAGTGGAGATGAGCTTTGGACTCTGATAGAATCATATTTCTACCACTTTTTTTAAAAGAAAATTTACCTGTCACTTCAGTTGTTGGAAATTTTTTTTCCAAAGCATTCCTCTTTAACTCAGAGTGTGTCTTTAATGTTTGTAATGCTATCCAGGTTTGAAATGGGGGGAAAAAAAGATGATAAAATGAAGCTGATGAGACAGACAATCATGGATTATCCTGGGTTTATGTTTCTAAGGAAATAGATGTTAAAGTGAATATAGTTTTCCTCCTGTAGTTTCAACTGTTACAACTTGTGTTTGTAAGTCAGGGTGGGCATGGCGAGAGTTCGTTTGATTTGTCTAATACTCACAGCAGGAATGACATAACATACTGCCATTTATTATAGTATTTAATGATACTGATATGATTTTTTTCCCAGTATGTGCAGGCCTATGGTAAATTAGTTTTTACAAAACTAATCTGTCCAGTGCTGAAGGAGTCCGTTAGAAAAAACCCTAAAGTGACTGCCTCTAAGTTTAAAATATTACACATCTCATTACCCAGTACGTAGACAATGAAATACAAGATAAAACATTTGGAAACATTATTCAAGACAATCTTAAAAAGAACCGATACAGAGACAGTGGTTCTGAGTTTGCAGAAGAAATCCAGGATTAAATCTTTGCCCCTCCAATCAGAGTTGCTGAAATTTTTCTAAACCTCTGTCCGAGGAACTCCTTTCAATACTTATTAGAGCAGGGGTCTCAAACTCCAGTCCTCGAGGGCCACAGTCCTGCATGTTTTGGACCTATCCTTTCAGCAACACAT
>JAOWBL010003680.1:0-12007 GCA_028564865.1 Zenarchopterus dispar | reverse complement strand
CACCAGCCTGGAGTGTCAACAATCGTTATCTCAGTTTTATCCACACAACCTTTGAGAACCACCGACTCTTCTGTTCGCTTCCCACTTTCTTGTTCCTTGAAACCAACGATGGTGTTCCCAACTGAGGTTTTCCCGACGCTTCGGCTGCCCAAGAGAACCAGCTGCAGATTTAGGATGGGCTTCTTCTCTTCTGTCATCACAGAAAATAAACCTTAATTAATACTCATGCTATAGTTGTACCCACAGAAGAAACTGTCTAATTTACCATCATTGCATAAATTTGGTGGACTTCTACCAATTCCTGTGAAATTACTGCTGAAGTAGAGATCATTTTATAGTTGTAAATTGTAAATTCTCCACACTTGCACAGGTTTTGTTATATTAGCTGTTTAGAAAAACATGTTCAAGCTATAGTTAAGTATAAATTGGATGTAATATTATGAAATGGACACATAAAGTACAAACTGCTTACACTTGTTGGATAAATGCAGGAAGATACAGCACATAAACAAAGATGTTGCCGTTAAGGCATCACAAAGGGGAAAACATGTTCATGGGTTCATGGCTTCAGTGATCATGTGATTAAAATGATCCTCCATGTAATAAAATTGAGCATATTTCACATAATTATACTCCTTTGACCAATTTAATGAAACAGGAACTTCTGCATATCAAAGGATTGCAATTCTCAAACATTTCCTCCACTCTGGACATGGATCCTTTAAAATTAAAGCTGAGAGACTGCACTTTACACCTGTATTCATCATGGAGCTGTAGTTTGAATCGGTTTTGGTAAATAACTTATGTAATTAACAAACAGCTTGTTACTTCATATTAACCTCATATAACACAAGAAGTCTTCATTTGAGTGCATGTGTTGTCTCATTCACCTGGAATCAGTGTTGCCATGTATTCTCTTTGCTCCTCAGCCTTTCTCCGTCTCACTTTGGCCCTTTCAAGCACCACTTGTTGCTTTTCTGTGATGATTTTTAAAGTATGCGGATCTACTTTGTAGTAATTAATGTTGTTGTTCCACATCATCTCATCAATCTTCTGCAGCAGTTCGGGGACCTGGGACGAGTTACTTTTGTCCTTGTTATTGAACACATGGTACCTGTTCTCACACCTCTCTACAAGCCACTTGAGTGCCCGTCCTTCGCTCTCAATGTGCTCCTCTATCGTCTTGTGCCCCAGGAAATCCCCACAGGTGAACAGCAGCATGGCGAATTGCCAAGCCCGCTCTCCCAGAAGCTTCATGTGCTCCTCAACAGTAGCCCTCGGCTCTTCAGAGAAAGCTGAATCAATGGGAATAATAAGGAGAAAAGCATTTGGGCCAGGTGGACACTTGGATGCATACAGTTTAAACCGTTCTTTGTCTCTCTCCGGAATCTCAGCAATGGAAAGAGAGCCTCTCCACCCAGGGGTATCAACCACAATCAGCTTTCTTCCCTCCACAACTTCATGCCTCACTTCAGCCTGAGCTGTTCTGATTCTGCCACACTCAAACCTGTCCTTCCCAAGGATGGTGTTGCCAGATGAACTCTTCCCAGCCCACCTCCCACCGAGGAGTATGACCCGTTGTTCTGATGTGGTGGCACTCTCTGGCTCCTCTGAAAAACAAAGAAAATGTTTGGGATTTTTTTTTGACAGTTTTAATAGCATCCTGTTTTCAATAATAATATGAGACACCTCAACAGAACTCCTATGATTAGAAACTTTCATAAAAGGAGGTGAGCAAGCTCCCTCAAGCTAAAGAACACAATGAGGTCTGTCAGCTCGAAACAGACCGACATTGTCGTTGCAGCTCATGACTGACACAAAAGGAACGCTTAATGAAACCTGCGCTGTGTGGAGATATTTTTACTCCCTTCCACCTGAAGGGTCTGATGACTCACAGTGAGATGCAACACAAAATAGTGAAACATTTTTAGACTGAACTCTGAACTACAACCCACTGTTGTGCATCAAACTGAAGAGATGCAATGAATTTAAAAAGAAAAGAAAGAGAACAAAATTAGTTGAGACTCAGTCACTGAATTATGCAACCAAAAGCAGATGGTAACACAAGTACGATGCTGTGCAGGGAATCACAAAAACAGAGAGCATCATTTGTGCACATACTCAGGTTTTGCCGCGAGCTGTGCAGCAGAGGGGATTCTGGTCCGTAGAGGATGTAATATTTAGTGGATATTACAGGACTTAAAATGAAAAGTGCTCCTGATCTTTCCATTTAATTAAAAATGTATATTTTTTCATATAGTTAACATAAAACCAATTGCCTTCCATGAGAAAAAAAAACTGCAATTCCACTACAAAAAATAGTTGTTTTTTTGTTTTTGTTTTTGTTTTGTTTTTTTCAGGTGAATTACATGGCAGTTGTAAAGTACACTTGTTAACATCACCTCTAAATGTGGATTTTTTTTAGTCCTTTTCTTTTTTCAAGATAAATTCTTTACCGGGAATTCACTTTAATCTTCCTTTCAAGTAAACGGAAACAGGTCTAGCAGGTTTCCTATGAAGGGCGTATTGTGTTTCCCGGCATACGTTTCCTAACTGCTGATGTAAATGGTTGATTTGCTAGAACACGTTGGTTTTATAGACAACACTGAATATTTTATATGTTCTTGCACACATCTGGCACAAATCATTTTATGGTCTGAACCCATCTGTGGTTACAGAGTTTATTTGACTAGTTTTAATGCATTTATTTATCATACTTGAGTCCATCACAGGGCCACATAGAGACAAACAAGCATGTGTGTTGACAGTCACAGTCAGTGTAGAATAATCAATCAGCCTTTTGTTTTTGTTTAGGAGAGAAGACTACCTGGAGAAAACAAACTTCTGTATGGGCAGAGCATTCAAAGTTCACACAGAAAAGCTCCAGCCAGGATTTGAAACAGAAGACAACAACAACACAGTGCTATCAGACCGGTTTCTAGCACTGAAAAATAATGAAAGTAGTCCGTTTCTTAACATGACACTCACAGTACACCTCCCATAACGACTATATTTTTATTAATTATAATAAATCTAAATATGCACAGGTTTCTAATAGATACCTCAGACATTAAAAGTCCCAAGCCAGGTCCATCAACAGCCACGACTCCAGCCCCTCTTTTACATCCACAATCAGTTAATCTAACTATTCTCAAAGACATCTCTTTATGAACTCACCTTGCATGTTTTCCATTTTTTCACCGCTGTCCTTTTTCCTTTTATTCCTCTGTCAACTGAACATCGCTCAGCTCTGTGCAGAGAAACAAATCTGGTATGGGTTTTGCACCAGTCTGCCTGTTTCTGACTCCCTCCAGTGAGACGAAAACACATCAAGTTGAGTGCGAGCCTCTATAAAGCTGTCTTCTACCTATGTAGTCAAACTGGTTTTTGCTTTGACAAACACCTGGATTCCCGCTCAAGGACGGAAAAGCAAGGTAGCCAGCGTGATGATTACAGTTCATAACAAGCTTCCTTGAAGGGGATGTGTCATTTATGAATGCCAGAAAAGTTGAAGCCTTTTGTGGAAACAAGCAGGAAACAAATGATAGTTTTACTGGTGGAGAAAAGGTTGACCTGAAATCAGTTTGGTTTTTTTTTCTTGTTAGGTAACTCCAAAGTTCAATCTCTAAGATCTGCATCGCATGACTAAACACAGACCGAGTGTGTCAAGTGATGACCCACAGCGGTCAGCAGATATTTCTTAGTTGTTTTCATTGTGTCATGAGGAAGAGTTTTTTGACTCAGAAGCTGACTGAAAAAAGAAAATTCAGAGAAAAACTTCTTATGATCTTTTAGAGACGCTTTCTACAAGGTTTGACAGGCTTACAGTGTCAATATACAGAGTTTAGATGAAGCTGGAGGTTTTGTCCATTAAAATGTGCAACAGCTTACTAACATCATCAATGGACAATAAAAACACTTGTGCGATACTGTGCAAATGACTGAATGACTCATTTCTTCACGTGCTCTGTTTTTGTCCCGTGTTTAGAGGAAGTTAAACAACAGTAAAACGAAAGCTGTTTCAGAGTTTTTTCCCCCCACATCATTTAAATAAATAAATAAATAAATACATGTTGTTTGTGTGTCCATTTAAACATGTGTTAGGTTCTCTTTTTGAGCCTTTGGTAACTTTCAGACCTAATTTACAGCGGACGTTTCACTATCACTACAGAAATAATAAAGTACAGGACATAAAATCCATAAAAACCTTCTAGGATACAATATATTCCATTTATCTCATCCACAAATGCTACTGATCACATTTGGGATTAATGTTTTCTATCAATGTGAAAAGGAAAGTGTCATTAGTTTTTGTGATATTTGTAATTTGTTTTACAAAATACTACATAATGTGAAATGAAACATCAATTCAATCAAAGTTTAACAATTTTAATTTAATTACATCTAATGTGAATCATAAACAACAACAAAAAAAAGAGAAATAAAGACCATCAGGAGTCCCCAACTATGAAATACAGCATCTCTAAATGTAGATCATTTACAACAAATGGAAAATAATAACGAAATAAAGTTTTACTCACTGACGACAAGACTCTCAACCTCTGAAAGACTGCGGTAGCTTAAATTCAGGTGAAAACTGAAATATAACAATGTGGTCACTGACTGTGCCGTTCTCATGTGCAAATGTGGAAGCTTTCGGAAAAGTGCTACACAGCACCAAAATAAACTGTTTTACACACTGTCTTTTGGAAACACTACTTCTGGCAAATACATCTCTTAAATAACTCTGACATAGCACAAGTCATGATGCGCAGAATTTCAGAGTTTGGGCACTACAGATATACTTTTTATAATTGCTGCATGTGGTCTGTTGTGGAAAAAAATTTCACATAGCTTTGTATAAACATATTGAACCTCTAGGTAACTGCAGTAACTGAATAAGACTGAAATGATATAATAGCACTCTAAAACAAAGACTTGGCAATATGGCTATAATTATTGAATTATTGAATTATCTTTTGCACAAAAAAGGGTCTGAATGTACATCTCAAGTTTCAATGCAGGAGTGACACAGAGAGTACAACAGTTTAACCGAGCAGAGCCGGGAGATATTTAGACAAAATACCACACAGTTCTCAATGTGTATGTATACACACACACACACACACACACACACACACACACACACACGACAAACAGCAGGATGCTTACTTCAAACAGGCTGTGGTTGTGTGGGTTGTGCAGGTGGGAGGTGGAACCATGATCCTCCATCTTCCTGATGAAGAGGATGTTGCCTCTTCTAAATGAAGCTCCTCCAAAAAAAAAAAAAAAAACTTCTTTGGAGGTCTTTCCTAGTACCGAATGGTCTCCAGCTATAATAGGAGAACAGATTGTCAAGGTCATCGACCCCTCACTTGGTGGCGCTGTAGTCAAGTATAACCTGAAATGTTTGAGGAGTGGACTGACCGGTTCTTTACACTGAGAAGCTGAAGTGGGAGATCTGGTCCTTTTTTTTTTTCTAAATATGGCAAATGTTGTCAGGTTGTTTGTTTCTTTGTTTCCCGTCCCAGGCTGTAGATAGTAAAAAAAAAAAGATGTATATATATATATGTATATATATATATATACATATATATATATATATATATATATATACACACACACACACACACACCACACTGAGCTCCTGTGTCAAATCAAGCACAATCTTCTGGCTCCCTCTGGCTTCCCTGTAGAAACGTGCACGTTCCACACACAGGATGAAACGGCATCACGGGCATATTTTTCTCCCGCTGCTTGCTAGAGGGCATTTACTGCCTGAAGGGGCAACAACTTTCACTTGAGACCAGGTTTGTAGAGAAGTGGAAGCCTTTCCACCCACCGCCCCACACGGTACGCCTGGCTCAGGCCAGCAGGTCTTGATTCCCGATTGTCCAACCTGATGCTCAAGAATATGTGAAAGCGCTTTAGCAACATTGTGGCTCCCAAAATTGCTCTCCCTCTTTCAGAATCTCACAGACTTTAACTTGACTCCCCTCTTGATCTATAAACAAAAATAAGCATGAGGATTTCAAAGTGTGTTGTCAATGGATCTCGGTGCATTTTGCTCATCTTTTTTAAATTCTTCCAGAAAACGGGTGTTCTCTGAAGGCTGTCCGTGTCTTTAATTGATTTCTGGATTCAGGAATCAGCAGCACAGACAACAGTTTACTGTGCGTGGACAAAAGTATTCAGAAGCATGACCACTACAACAGCATGGACTGTATGACAACAGCTTCCATTCTTTATTAAAAAAGTCTCGTGTTTCTGTGAGAATTTACACCCACTAATTCTGCAGAACATTCATGGACAGCAAGGCTTGGCTTGCAATCTCCACTCCAGTTCATCCTTAAAGTCCTTGATGGGTTGGAAGTCAGGGCTCAGATTGCCCTTCACTGCGAGTAAGAGACCTAACTCACCCCCTGTAAAAACAAATCTCTGCCATTATCATTCCTTCACCACATGTCAGTCTGGTGGAATGCAGTCAAACAGGTAACGTTTTCCAGCAAACACAGACACACACATCTGATTGTAGATCAGAGAAGCGTAGCTCCTTTGTAGCTGAGTTGCAAACTGCTTCTGCTTACTAATATCACTCACAACTGACTGTAGAATATCCAGCAAGTATGAAGGTTCATGCACCGTGGCCCGGGGCGGGAGGTCATATGGGTAATTGGGTGTCTGTTTTTGGGTGTGCCTATGTGTGTATTTGCACGCAGGTCAAACTGACATGATCACTGCCCAAAGAACATAAATGTGTGCTGGTACTGTCACGTGTGCAGTTATTTAGTTTCTGCATACACATGTCGCAGATGCTCAGGTCATGGTTGTCAACGTTTTTTCGTGTCAGTTTTCATTTTGAAAAAATGGGTCACATTGACCTGATCATCACATAGAGTTAAACACAATACTAAAAACTGAAATTCCAACAGATATGAATTAAGAAAAAAAATGAGCAAGAATGCATCAAGCTTCGATATAATCTCATAGGCATTAAAAGTTCAGAGCTACACCCGTAAACACTCACCGCACCTGCTTCTGTGGGTGTGGAGCCTTCAGTCATTTCAAAAAGTCGTGCAATTTCAGCAGCACCTATTTATGAACTTGTGTCTTAAGCACCTGTCTCTCCAGGACAACTGCATACATTTACTTCTGAAAAGTCTCCAGGAATGATCCATGCTTGGGAATTTTAGAAATATCACGCTTCAAAACTTTCCATGGAAGTTAAGAGGAATATACTGTATATGAGCTAACAGACGTTTGGGGAAATCAGTTTGAAATTTGAGGTGTTTTATTTAATGTAAATTTATTTTAGGCAAACAGAAATATAAATGTTGTGTTTGGTCATAAAAAGACACGCATGCAAACTCACAAGAAAAAAAAAAGCATTTTTAACTTCAACTTTTATGTGAGAAGATATTTAGTAGTGTAAACAATAAAAAGTATGAATCTAGAAAAATTTAACATATTTCCCCTTTATTAATTTTTTTTTTTTTACCAGTTTTATAGTCTCATTGAAGATGCATCCTTTTGAGACGTACAGACGTACATCCACTTGAGATGCCAAAGTATCTCAGAGTGCATTTAGCATCAACAAACTGTGGTGGGGCGGGAGAAGGAGCTCACAGCTGTAAGCTGTAATTTCACAAATTTTACTGTCTTGGTGTCAAGGAATGTCATTTTATTATATATATATATATATATACATATATATATATATATACACACATATATATATATATATATTATGAAATATATATATATATATTATGAAATATATATATTATGAAATATATATATATGTATATATGTATGTACTGTATGTATGTATGCGTGAAAGTTTAGTCCTTCTAACCCCAAATGTGTATTTATGAAACTAGAGCCCATTTAAAAATTTTCTTTGACATTTTTGAAGATGTGTGAACACATTGATGAGAAAGCAATTATGTCTTACGTCAGCAAGTCATACTGCCTCTCTATAAGAAAGACCAAACCGCATCTTATATGTTCTAAATATATCTAAATATCTAAACATGTTGTTTAGATCTTAATTTGCAACGTATGAGAGAGTAAGGAAAGTGCAAACTTACTTGGTCCAAGAATGGCAAGTCCAACTGTGCTGTACTTGGTCTAAAAGTGCATTATTTCACATTTATAGGTTGTTGATAAGTACTTCTCAGTCAACATGCCAAATTAAACTATAACCAAGTTTCCAATGAAGATACTTGAAAACTAAATATCAGATGGCAGAGAAAACTGCATAACAGTAGCTACTCCCATCAAAAGTATTTGTTCATTAGTATATGTGTTGAAACTGGCTCGCTGGCCTGTAAAAACATAGTGCCCTATCTAGAGTAAGCACAGTATCCTGGAACACCTTCGGCATGTGACATCAAACGTATTGTCATTTGAGCAGTTGGTCCTGTTTTAGCATTAAGACAGGAATTTTTACTACCAAGGGTGTTACTTTGGTTTGAAAATTTTGAAAAGGGGGGGACACAAAAAGAAGAGTGCTTCCCTAGCAGAGAAAAAATTAAATGCCTTATTTTCCTCCATCTCCACATACATTTGGATTATAGTTGTTATTATAGACACAAAAACCAGAAAATAAGTTTGGTCATACTTGTTTATTCTGCCCGAAAGTATAATGCTCTTATTTTCTTTATTATTAAATGAAAATACCTCCATCAAGCATGACTCAAGAGTCCATTCATCCATCCATCCATCCATCACATATTTCGGTGTAAAATCAAAAGGTCTGATGGAGTCTGTCTTCGTTCTCTTTGGGTAAAAGGCAGGACTACACCTGGACAGGTCACCCGTCCATCAGAGGACAGTTGAGAATAATTCAAAAACTTAAAATGAGAAATATTCACAATTTAAATTTTGAGCTGGAATAATGTGAGTTCCATTTGCTTTATTTTTTCCCTTTATTTACTATAACTTTGAAAATGAAAGAGTCAATATTTTAGAAGCATTTAACAAGCACTCTTTTTTTTCTTACAAAGAACTTAAAAACGAAAAAACAAGGGTAAACAATGCCTTAGTTACCAGGAGTTTTAAGATGAAAGATACTTAATACAACTTTTATTTCAAAAGCATTTCATTGCTTAACTTCACCCTTTGATTCATTTTTTTTCCTATTTTGTGATGCAACTCCACTTCATCTGTCTTCTGACATTAAAGACACAAAGGCATCAATGCTGATGAGAACATTGGAGCAATAAACCATGTTTGAAACATTTTATCTTTGATTCAACTTTATATTTTAATCAGTGTGCTCACTCCTTTTGTGCAGGCCTTCCTTTCACTGTAAAGACATCAAAACCACCTGGTTACGGGACGTCACCTACCTTCAGATCTGAGCTTCTACTGCTTCTGTCTCACCTTCTATGTTTCCATACAGCTCATCATCTCATGACTAAGGCTGAGTTATGATGGGACTGTATAATTTGTGTCTCACATTAAACCAGGGCCACAGTGGGATTTTGTACTGCAGATGTGAAATGCAGCAGTTTAAGGTGGACTGGATTTTATATTACACAGATTGCACATAACTATTTAGCTAATGGTCCGATGTCACCTAAGAAAAGAGTCAAAGGGTATATCAACTTTCCCAACTTCAGCCTGACATCAACAAATGGAGACAGTAAATATAGTGGTCATAACTGTTTACGGATTCAGCCCATTTACTTCTTCTTTCCTTTTCATCTAGGACAACAAATTCATCAGCTGCTAACATTTCATTTCGTTTTCCTGTGACTGTGCAAAGTGGTTCTCTGACAGACAGAAGCTTTTTTCTGCTGACACCTCTGAAAGAACTTCAGCAAAGACCACGAACATGACGTCACTCGACTCTGGCCGCATGTTCACGGTACACGAGCAGTTTAGCAAATCCTGTGGCGCGAAGGCGTGTCCCTCAAAATCCCCTTCACCGTCCGGGTTTCGACTTTGCTATATTGATGTAATGGATAATAACAAAAAATTTAATTCAACCACACAGCTAGAGACAGATACTAAACTTTTAATTTAATCAAAATACGTGACCCAAGATAAATCAAGAAAATGCTTAATGGAAAAAATTGTTTGGAATCGGTAAATTACATATATCATAATTATAAACAACCACAAATATTCTCATTTGAATCTCTGCTACCTTCCTACAAGCTGCATCCATCCGCTCGCTGTCCCGACAAGCAGGCCGTGAAGATCCATAGACGGAAACCTGCTACAGCCACAATAAGCTTTTCATTCACTGTGTTTTACGAGTATTTACAAAGCACCCACCATCTTACTTCCGCATTGCGCCTCATGCGGAGCTAGGGTGCGTTGACCGATAGAGGCTAGCTGTAAAAGGGAGCTAATCTCCATTGACTCTCAAGTTAAAACGTCCAACTTTAGAGCAGATATAAACATATTTACAGCCTGGTTTAAAAAAACAGTTAGATTTTGTTTGCATGACAGCTCCGAGGGGGTGAATTTTTTTTTGTACCAAGCCAGGAGAATTTATAGAAAGCAATACTTTTATTTTTGATTTGATTGACAGTCGGCTCAGCCAGTGACGAGCCGCTATCACTTCCTTATCTGTAGTAACGGTACCGCCATTACCAAAGCAACCACCCGTTTGTACGAAACCAGCGTTGGCTAAAAGCCGCTGTAATTTTTGTTTTCCCCACTGCGAACATCTAAAATTGGTATATACGGCTGTAAACGTGACAAGCCAGGCCTTGGAGAACTTTGAGTTGATAGTTACCAGAGCAACGTGACTGTATGGAGAACAATGGGCTTCAAAACTGGTCTTCATAAACCAATCGGTCATATCACTTAATGACTTAATGCTTTGGTCATTGTTTTTGTTTTGCAAATAGTCTATGGGTTTCACACTTCAATACACCCTCTAGACCTGAACCTTCAACTTTGATTGGATTAAGAGCTTCCTTCTTTAGTGAAGATCAGAAATATAGTCCTTGAGATTTTCAGTCACAAGCTCATATTTCATTTTAAAAGCCAACACAACCTTCAAGTGTAATATAAATTTACTTGTTATTTTTAAATCTTGATTCTCTGTGATATTTTATCTTTCTCATTCTTAGAGAATGAATAATTTCCTGTATGCAGCTGATGGTTTGCCAACTCTTTCAGTCTTTTGAGTCTACACATTCAGGGTTGAGAATGTGTCGAATATTGATCCATAATCTGATGTGTCAGAGAGTTTGACTGTCAGCTCATTGTCCACATTTGTGCTAATCTGAAGTCTAGACAGCCAGCTGAGAACTTTGTCAAAATTGCTGGTTGATTTCTCCTCATCTGACAAAGAGTCAGCGACAGAATGTTGTCCACTGTCTTCTTTCACTGAAAATAAAACAAAAGTACACTTTAACAACAACTCTGTATTACTGGGAACTCTGCAAATGCCAGTCATGCCATGTCTACTTACAATCAGGTCTAAACATTTCCATGCTGCCTCTGAGATGCTCTGTGGATCTCATTATATCCTCATTCAACCGTTGAATCTCTTGGTTGATTTTTCCTTCTACTTTTTCCACTTTCTCCTTAATATCTTTCTTCTTATAGCCAATGCAGTATTTTATTTTGGCCATGTCACCAACTGAAAATAGTTATTAAAAGCACGTAAATAAAACAACAGCATGTTTGCAGAATATTATTACGAATTTTCCATTGCTCTCCATAATGCTCACCTGGTGATTTGGGAGTAGGGCTCTTGAAACTGATCTCAGCTTGCAGCTCCTCAAGTGTTTCCCTGAAGCCCATCATCAACTCCAGCTCTCTCCTCTTGTACTCCTTCGCCAGTTGTCGCTTCAGCACCTGCTTCAGCTGCCTCCTTCTGAACTTCTCGTACACTCTCAGGTTGGTGGCGCTCGTGTCGTTGGAGAAGACATGTCCTCTGTTTCCTGCCACCATTTCTTCTATCTTCTCAAATAACTCTGTAATTTGATTCATGTCAGAAGTCTTCATGTTGTTCATGGTGTGGTACTTGTTTTCACAC
>JAOWBL010003677.1:0-12013 GCA_028564865.1 Zenarchopterus dispar | reverse complement strand
ACATAAATGATCATTTAGAAAAAGAAAAAAAAAAAAAAAAAATATATATATATATATATATATACATATATATATATATATATATATACCGTATTCTTCGGAGTATAAGTCGCACTTTTTTCATGGTTTGGCTGGTCCTGCGACTTATACTCAGGTGCGACTTATAGTCCGGAAAATATGGTAGTTACAAAAGGAACGACTTTAAAATTACTCACCACGGGAGCCAAAGTTGTAGTTCACTTTATTAAGTTACCCGGGCCATTTTACAAAGGTTCATTTGTACATTCATTGCCACTATGAACAGTAGAAAAACTTTCAGGACATGCATGTCTTAACGTAGAATTTAGAGCCTGTTATTCTTCATTAGTGCTTTATTTACATCTCAATAAAACTGATAGTATAATACAAACATTACATGCAGTACACAGATATCAACAAAAATCAGACAACCTTTCAAAGTGTCACGTAACAGATGTCGTCCATCATTGGCCAGCAATGTCCCCCATTTAAAACACTGCTCAAACACAGTTTACGTTCTCTTTATGTACAGTTCACAGGCCACAACGCTAAACACACAACATGTTGTTGACAATCCAACGAGCCTTTCAAGCCAAGTTCAATGATTGTAAAGGAACTCTCCCAAACTCAAATATCCTTCATATCTGGAGGATCAGAGGATTTCTGCAACGCAGCCCATTTTGGAGCTGAATCCTTAACTTAACCTTTCCCAGCGGTAGCCATCACTTGGCAGCGCTCCCCGTTTGTGCAAAATAACTATAAACGCTGCACTGACCACAACAAACAAACAAAAAAATGCAAGCACACGCGTGGTGAGTCTTAAGGTTTCTTCTTTTTCCTGTTTTAAATTTTTCCACCTGAGATTAGATTTCTTTGTAAGATAGCAACTGACGAGTGAGACCGAGTGGCACTTAAAAAGGCGTAAAGCGCTGATTAATACTGACGACGCTGACACAGCACTTCCCAGGCAGGACTGTTTTTTGTTTGTTTCCTCTCTGTTCTGCTCGGAGAAGTGACAACAGAGACGAGGAGATCTGGCATGTAAAACACAACACTTGAACGTCTCCGTCACTCGGGTGAACCTGCTCTGTGGGGTCGACCCGTCTCTGTCCAGTCTACGTCCAAACGGGGACAACAGTGGCTTCACGGTGGGGTTTTTTTTGTTTTGTTTTCATTACTGCTGTGTGCAAAGGACTACAGTCGGATGTTTCATCAGACTGGTATTTATAGGGCTGGTTGAAGCAGTGCAAATTCAACAACTGAGTTTTGGTAAAATAAAATAAAATAAAATAAAAGAGCACTTCTGTTGCACATTATTTTGCCTAAAATGCATTATGTGGTGGGAGCTTGACTGAGGCGTTAGTACCAAGAGTTTATATCCAGCTAATATCTAAACAATGCAGTCAAACAGTACAGTGTAAGGCATCTTATAAAAAAGTAAAAATACTTCACATTGTTAAAAAAAAAAACAATTGTCAAATTCGTTGATATTTTTCCCCTCATCTCAAAAAGGCCACATTGTCATTGCACAACAAAAAAACCTTACAATCATATTTTAACCCATTATGACCTGTGTGCGCTTTAATGAAAATGATGCATCAGTAATTTAAGGACACAAACTATTTTATATTTTATAGTCAAATATCTGGACAAAGTTAGGGATTTTGAATGAAAGCAGAGGTTCAAACAATCAAATTATTTACAGACGCTATTGTCTTCACGAGCCTGAAAAATAAAATATTTGAGTTTTTCAAGGTTTTAGATCATAATGGGTTAATGGCAGCCCTTAAACACTCTAATCAATAAATCAATGACAGATTGTTTAACATATATTGCTAATATCAAAGTATAATCATACTAAGGCCCCGTTTACACTTGCTTTCAAAATCCTCTCTGAATAATCTGATTAAAAGTGGACATGAAACATGTTTGTTCACACCTGGTGTTAACATGCATCTCAAGTGGGATCCTTTAATCGGGTTTCATTATTCTGCTGCATTTGCAAATAAACAGGTGACTTCTGCCTGCAAAGAGGAAATATGTGGGCTTTTTTGTTTTGTTTTCCTGACTAAGCAAAGCAGTAAACCACACCTTTTTCCTCTTTGCTGATTTTTCTTCAACTTCTCCAGCATTATTTAACAGATAATCTGTAAATAAAACGGGAGAATTCATACAGATCGAAACAGTCATGTGATATACCAGGAACTAAAAGGAGAAGAACAAACGCGAGTAAATTGAAGCAAGTCCATGATGTAGTGGTTGGGTGTTGGTTGCCTGTCGTCACGACGCCACTTTAACGTGACGGCGAATGAGGACGTCCTTCTTCCTGCGCATCAGCCGTCAGTCATGTCTGCGGCTCTGGACACACCGAGCTGAGAAGTTCTGACCACATGTGGCTCAGACCACCCCCTCTAGATGGTTTCAGTGACCGGATTTCAATAAGTCCTCAAATGTGTCCGGAGTGGATTTACACCTGTACTTTAAGGCTGTCCACTAGTGTTCTGATCACTCTGGGTGGATTTTAATACCAGGTGTAAACAGTGCCCATAAAAGGCGCGGTTTAATGTCTTGTTCTTCTCATTCCCTACCAGACTTTAATTTTGGATGATAAGATAAGAAAGCTTATTGATTAATGCAGAACTGGATGGTCTAAACTAGACAAGTGGATAGCAGCAACAACCGATACAAAATTAAAAAAAAAAAAAAAAAGTAAAGTAGAAATAAACATCAGCTGAGTGGAAGCAAACATCTGATAAACACAAATGGACAATTCTGTACCATTGAGTATCATCATACAACGGCAGAACCTGGTAGCAACTCTTTCTGGAAGGCAATAAAAATACATTTTAAATCAAAGCCACAGATATAAATAAAAGTAATACTTAAAAAAGGTGCAATTCTGCATGGAAACCTGGATTTGTTTCCAAAAAGTGGAGAGAAGGCATGTCTGTTGCACTTCCTGATGTGTATATTTTTGAAACAACGTTTAAATTGATAGTGAGATTTCATACAGACGTTACAGACATTAGTAAGTCATCAGGAGTGTTTGTGTAAAACCTCCAGACGGACGTCAGAGCCTCATCCTTACGAGCTACTGTGTTACATGTGTATATAAGAATAATTCAGTACAGAGGTATGTGCTCTGAGGAGAAAAAATAATAATCTGAATATCAGACACACAATCATCAGCGATTACGCAACAAAACTTAAGCTGTCGTACTTTTGTACTCCGTTTACACCAGGGGTAAGGTTCATCAGAACATTGTGTAGGTTTTAGTCAGCCAAAGTGACCATCTTCACACGCGTGTCGAGCAAGCAGCAAACGTTACCGACTCCCGTTTGTGCATCAGGTAGAAAGTGTGGACTTATCCACATGTGCACAAGAAGAAGATTCCACTTAAACTGAGAAGTTTTATTGTCGCTCTTCACTGCTGTGATTTAAATGAGCTCCGACTCGGAAGGCTAGTGTCATGTGGCGGACAAAGCTTGATGATTCAGTATATCTGCTCTACATGTGGCTAATTTCAGAAGAATCTCTAACAAAAGGATTAATGTTTCGCCGTGTTGAGACTAAGTAGATCGTTGCTCTGCTGGAGGACACCGTTTCCTCCTGTGCATGCATCTGCAAATTTAGCAGGACGTTTCTCTGAATCTGCGGTTATCACAAGCTGCTCTCCAGATCTAACTGGCTGATCAAACATCTGCTTTGTGTTGGTGTGAACTTTTACACCTGAAAACCTCTCTGACATGCCATGCTGTCAGACTGCTGGAGCGTTACTGCGTCTCGGCGGCTACAACTACGGAGAACCGTGTACATCCACGTGTGTTTGTGTGTGTTTGTGTTTGTGTGTGTCCGTCAACACCACGGCTCACGCTGGGCTCGTCCTCGAGCAAGACTGTCGGCTCTCTGCCAGGCGCTCTTCATCAGCTCCAGAGCCTCGCCACAGCGCTTCTGAACCAGCGGATCACAAATGTCTTTATGGGGAAGGTCAACCTGCGTAGTGAGGACACGTGTGAGGGTTGTAGTGGTAGTGGGGCAGCAGAGCCTGTGTTTGTCACAATATTATGTCTTAATTTAACCTGAAAAAAAAAAAGAACAGTTTATGGTGCCCTCTGACCTGGAAAACTGCTTTCCATGCGTTGTCTAATCCCTGTAGCAGTCGATCTCTCTCCTGACTCCCGCTGAAGTACAAGACCCACGGAGGGAGGAACTGGGCTCGATCTTCTGTGAATTCCTAAAACGGACGGGTAAAGTGTTGGAAAAAGTCAGTCCAAACACTTGCATAAGAACATCAAAACCCACAAATAATTCTGGTGAAAGTAAAAAGCTGCAGCGTAATGCATCGCTGCAATTCCTGAGGCCACGCAGGAACCCAGGAACGTGACAAAACACAGGAAATTTAAACGGCACTGAAGTCAAGGAACGATTGGTTGGATTTGTTGGGAAATGAATTCCTCTACAGATGAGTGACGCTGGTGCTGTTACCTGTGGTCAAAACGCTCCACTAAACAGGTGTTTACAGAGGCCAAAATGCCAGATATTAATAAAATAAAAACATCAGGACATCAGTGATCATCATCACTCGAGTAGTGGTGGGCGAGTGGTTCAGACAAGAACCAGGACGTTAAACAGCAGAAGAGGAACCGGCCCGACTCTTACAGGCTGGTCATCATCAGACGGTTGTGTGAGGCTGTCGTGGTTCAGTGGCAGTGGGAGTGGGCGAGAGAGCTGGACATGAACCAGCTCCTGATCCAAACTGATCACAGTCCAGCAGCTCTGTGATCAGTTTGGATCTAGAATTCGTTCTGAAGAAATGACTGACAGCACCAGCCAGTCATCCTCAGAACAAAGAGCAGGTAGATGTTCTTAAATATCCTGTTCAGCACAGGTGAGTTGTTCAGGTGAATCTGGTGGTTTTTAGAGGTCTGTGTGAACGATCACATCTTCTCCCTCCTGCTGATTTGTGTTCAACTGATTTTGTCGCCTGATACAACTGAACCCTCACGTTGTGAACCGAGTTCACAGGTAAACACCTCGACTGTTGTTTACATAATAAAACACATACCCGATCAGAAATCCTGAAATTAAATTAGGATAACATGGAATTTATGTTTGTTACACGTCTGGTAACCCTTTAATATTTTAAGCACTGAGAGTTTCTCTGATGAGAACGACAGACTCTGCCGGCTTCAGGTCATAAAAGCTGTTATTGATGAACTTTATTAGGGGAGAGTAAAGTTCATCAATAACCCGAGGAGCTGGGCAGAAGCTCATACAAACATACAACTGGGTTGTTGTCGGTTTGTGCGTGGACACTTAATAACTGTGGGGTAAGAGTTCAAGTCACTAATTTCATTTTACAATCAGCATTTTCTTTTTTCTTTCCTTGTGAAGTTTTACCTCTCTACCACTCCGGCAGAGTACTACTTTCTTTTAGCTGCTGTCCATTTTGTGGATAGTAGCGATGGAAAAAATAAAATTTATAAATTGAAAATAATACAAAAAACAAAAACAAATCACAAAAGTCTGTTGGAGAGGGGTATTAACAAGTAAACGAGAGGAAACATGATCCATTTTAGTAAATGAAATGAAATTTTGTTTTTTGTTTTTAAACAGACACTCACAATGACGCAGTACTCTTTGTCGGGCTCCATCCCGACACAGGTGACATCACAGATATCAGCACTTCCCAACGAACGGAAAAAGCTGGTCTGGCAGTCCTGATGGCACGTTAGCAGCTTTTTGTCTGTCACCACCAGGCAACATGGGATACATGGGGTGGGGGCAACGCCCTGAGGGACGACCTGAAGTTGAGGTGACAGCAGCTTCATTATAGTTTGTCTAAATAAACAAGACCAACACTTGTTTATGTTCATATTATACTTTTCATTGATGAGGTAAAACCCGTTCTGTTCAACAATACAATAAAAATCAGAAACTAATGTCGTTTAGAAAAAGTTTAATACAGCCATGAAAACAGTACGAGGACTGATTTCAAAAGAAAATATACTTCATAAATAAACAGTGCGCCTCTCTCTACTTACCCCTTTGGAGACGGACTGGCAGAGCAGCTGCATCCAGTCCGCCATGTCCTGCTCATCGCTGGCGCTGAGCACCAGCGGGGGGCGCTCTGTCAGGATGACCTGGAAGGCGTGCGGACGCTCGGCGCTGTTCGAACGTCGACAGCCTCCACAGTGCTCTCCTCTGTTCAGAGATGAGTGATAGAGACGTTGAAGGCATCACATTAACGTCACTTTCTTTCTGCGTGTTTTCTTTTTGAACAGTAACAGTCTCAAACTCACCCCATGGTGACCGACAGCAGAGGCGTCACATCTGTTCTCTCTGAATACAGGTACAGAATCCCGTTACTGCACCAAGAAAGAAGAAACAGGTTAATCCAAACAAAAGACATTTTATTTCATGCACGTGCGCCGTCTCTCTGACTCTAGTCATAACCAGGCAGTTTTAGGAGGTGGAAGAAGGTAATCCACCCCAATTCATTCCTCTTTGCTTTCTCTTTAAAACAGAAAACCTCCGTAACTGTTGGGTATGTGGAAAAACAAATTCATTCAGTGCTTCTCAGTTCTTTTGTAGCTGCCAGTTCCTGTGCTGCTACTGACGTAATAAATATCTCATGTGACTGTTTTCACATAGTAAGTGACATGAAAAGAAAAGTGACAGAAAAACACACTTCAGCTAAGAGGAGCACTGATGCCCATACCTGAGGACGAGGTAGCAGCTCTTCCACAGCTCTTTACCCAGGTACGTGGTTCCGGATCGGTACTGCAGAGTCCCTTCTTTCGTGCTGGAGGGTACTCCAGAGGTCGGGGTGCCACCTTGGGGAGACAAACTCACATCCAAAGGATCCTCCCAGTGGACCAATGAGTAGACCTCAATGGAAACTTCAGAAACCTGGAAAAAAAAAAAAAAAAAAACATGCAATCAATGAGTAAATAAAACTCCGTCACAGTAAAGTTAACGTTAGTCTAAATGAAGAGCTTATATACTGGGTCTGGAAAGACAACTTTTAGGCAACAACTACAGTCCAGCAGCTTCTATTTCCAGTTAATCTTAAGCTAATGCTCACCAGCCGATAACATTGTTCGCTTAAATGTTCAACAATGGCTCCACTGTGCCTAATAAAACTGGGGCCTGTTCTAATACTGGGGTCACTGAGCTGTAAATATCTGAACCGAGTGTCTCTGCAGAAGCAGAAGAGCTTATTATGAAAGCCTGCATGAAACATATGCACAAACTACTACACACACACACACACACACACACTTTTTTATTGTAGTCCAATCGCTGCATGGCAACTGTAAGTGCTGTCATTGGTTAATATCAGTCATGGTCAGCATCATGTTTCCATGACAACTGGCCAGAAGCAAAGATCTGAAAGGCGTATCACGACAACTAAACATTTTGATTTATGTTTTTTTATCTTGTTTGTATCACTCTAGACAACCTATGATTTATAAAAAGTTGTTTGTCTTCTGTTAATTTCTTTTGTTATGTTTGTTTACGTGCTTTTTTACAACCCACAATACACCACCCAGCCCTAGATGGAGACCTCTGTAGCTCCATCCCAAGACTACTCTGCCATATTTGGGTTGGGGAATTGAGGTGGCAGAGACTTCACGCCACAGACAGACTGCATTAGTGCTCTCCTTTTTAAATGGTGCTGGGTTTACACAGCAGTGAAAGACCGTAGTATGTGCAGATTAATATAAAGCCGGTTTAATCTAGGTCTTAACTGAGTTTCTAATTTTGAACAGATTTCTCTGGGAAGACCAGAACTGTAACAAAAAGCTTCGTCTCTGAAACTGATTTTCAGCATCACTCCACCTCACACTGAGACTCCTGGGAGACAAACTTGGTGAGAGCCAACTTTTCCATGGTAGCATCTGTCAGGACGACGGGGTAGGGAGGCTCACGACAACCCTGGACCATGGCTGATTTGAGAACAGACAGGAACCATCTGAAAATTAAGAGAAACAGATTGGATGTCACGGGAGAGACAATCATTTGCTTGTTAAATGGACGACATGAATATGGACTCAAACACATAAAGAAACAGGAGACAGATACAAGCATAAACTCACAAGGTCAGTGAGGCATCAGCTGTATCCAACAAGAATTTTCTCCGTCTGTTGGTGCAAACCAGCGTCACCGTCTGCTGGTCCAGGCCCACCTGAGGCAAAAAAAAAAAAGTGTTAATGCTAATTTATAAGACACAAACGACATCATGGCTACCAGGCATTAAAACTATCAGCTCAAACAAAAGGTGTTTCCACTAGTGGGGGTTCTGGGTAAACCCGCCTGAAGGAAACCTCAAACAGGGCCGACCCCCTCCTCTGTGGTCCCAAAACAGGAACCACTGACCAAATAAACCCAATACCACCATCAATTATCACGTGATGGTGGTAATGCACATTTTTACTGTTTGGAATTGGCGAACCACATAAAAGGAAGTGAAAAAAAGAATGCAGCAAAAAAAAGAAAGAGAAGAAGAACCTGTGGTAGCGATTGAGATTAAAAAAAAAACAAAACCAAAACACAGCTGGACCTCTTTATTGGTGTAATATATCAACAGGGCCTGGATGTCCTCATTAGTTTATCGTTTTTTTTCTGATTATCTTATTCTTTTTCAAATGTACCTAAAACAAAATGTTTCTGGTCCAAATGGTTGAAATGAACTGTGTTCAGATGATTTATGTTCACGTGAGAGGGCTGAGTGATTCACGGCCCACCAATGATCTGACTCCTGAAATACTACCCAGAACCCCCGGTAATGGGAACAGACCTAAACACTACCATCCTTTATGTAACGGGGAAAATATCAGTAAAAAGAGAACGATGGGTGCGTTACAAAAAAAAAAAAAAAAAGGGTAACATACAGAAAGATAATCCAGGTCATTATAGGAAACAGCATCTTCTACGGTGTAGGGCTTCTCTGCTGCACCTAAAGAGGAACACAAAGGTACAACAAAGACAGGAAGTGAGTTTATGGTGATGAAAGTTCGTGTATTTTCCATCTTTCTAAAACTCCGATAAATTCATGATGACAGAAGCCAAGATGCACAAACATCTTTTAGACCTAAAAACTCTCAGCGATGAGCTTTCAAACTCACATTCGAACATCAAGTACCCAAATCTAAGAAAAATGTTGTAACATCCAACATGTCTCGACTACACTTTCATAATAAAGGCTGTACAGTTGCACCATTTGTTACCAAACAAAGCCACTGGTACTGGTTTTTAACCACTTACCTTTTCTGAGCAAGTAGATGTAACAGTCAGTCAGCAGCAGATAAAGAGGCTGCAGGTCTCCCTCCATGTGACCTGTACTCATCCTCACCATCTAAAAAAACAAAGATGAAACGTGTCCACTCTTAGAAACCTCCATATTCTTCTGTATCCAATAAAATCTTTAACAATAGCATCATTGAGGTGTGTCAGAAAGAAAAGTTAGATTTCATAATTAGCTGCTTGCTCTTCATGATTTGTAATTATGCTGGAAAATATTTTGAAGCTAGTTTTAAGATGTTATAAATTTAATGTTTTGTTTGTGTAGCTGATGTTGGAAAGTGTGACTGAAAACTAAAGGTGATTAACAAACTACCTTACAACATGTTTACTGAAAATCTGTCTTTACACCACTTCTCCAAACGAGCAAAAACTTGATCATTTTTAAATCACCATTCTTCCTCATTAAAAGGTGACAACACACTGCTTTATTTCTGTTATTTCATACCAAATTTCCCCATCAAATAAACAATAGTGAGCCCACACACACACACTTCCTCAAAAATGTTTTTTTTTCTAGTTTTACCTTAAACAGCTGCTCCTCGTTTTCTCTGAATACATGAATCATTAGTAGAAGCAAGTGATTGTTGTCCACCCTGAAACGTGAACGGTGAAGGTTAGATGCAGATTCAGCAACATTACAACAACAACAAAAAAAAAAAAAAAAAGCTTTTTTAGGTTCCTTACTTAAACTCGGCAGGATGAGAAACTTCAGATGGACCGAGCTTCTCTTGTTGTCCCGTTTCCTCATCTGTGAAACTGTTTGTTTGCGTCTCCTCTATGTTCTCCTCCTGCTTCATGTCGGATTTCTGTCCTTCTGGTGCTTCTGCTTCTCCTTCATTTTCACCGCCAGCTGAAACAGTCTGTGACTGGCTATGCTCTGTAGAGTCATTGTGGCCACCACTCGTGCCAGCAGAGTCTGGACCGTCGGGGGTAAAGCAGCATGACTCTGCAGACGTACGAGAGGTCCGCGTGATGCTGGAACCAGACGTCTCTCCTGGGGATGGGTCGGGGGGCTTGCCCCCTGAATCCTTCCGAAAGGGCTGCTGGGCAGGAGGCTCCGAGCTCTCGACACAGCCGACAGCGTTTTTCTCTTCTTCGTCCCCTGGGTGCTCCCAGGCTCCATTGAGCTGATTCATGACGTCGTGGAGGGGCTGACCGACATTGTCCATTGAGGTGTCCGTCATCTCCGGGATCCGTAGGAGGCCCTCCACTCCAACCTCATCCCCTTCCTCCAAAACCTCTGACCCAATCCTGCTTCTGCTCAGCTCCCCTTCGCTATCCAGCGTCACCACGCTGGCGTTTGCTGAATCAACATCCTCCACAGTGAGGGTGCCGTTGTCCATTTCCATGTGTTCAGAAGACACTGAGTTAAAGGCACTCCTGCTGGAATCAGTGGATCCCTTCCCACGTCGCTTCTTGGCTGGTTTCCTTCTTTTGGCCATCCTGGAATAAGAGACGGTTAGCAACGCTTCCAACCGCCGACATCATGTGGCCTTCAGGCTGCCGTACCTGATGACCTCCAGCTCGTTGCGGCTGATCTCCGCCTCATCTCCCGTAGCGGTGAAAACGTGCTGGCTGGCCACATGAACCGGCGTGGCGTTTGCAGAGGTATTTGTGTCTGAATCCTCATTGAAAGGGTTGTATCTGGATGTCGGGCTGTGTGGAGAAAGGTGAGCAGCCACCTTTCCTTTCACTGTGCCAGAAAGCACGACAGTGTCACTGATGACTGTCTGGGGATCAGAGCCACTGGATCGTGGGCAGCTGGCCTGATCAGTCAAGTCACCCTCTACCATAAAGAGTAATACAAAGACACTGGTTTAATGCTAAAGATGCAATTATACACATTTACTTTGTATGGAGTCAAGGGAATACACAGTTATTTGTCTCACTATTTAGGTTGACCAGAAAAAAAAAGTCTTTTTGTTTAAAGAAGTAATTCAGAATGAGTTCTTTCTCATTATCATTTCCTGATTTGGGCTTTTTTTTTTTTTTTTTTTTTTAATAAATAAAAATTAAAGAGGCACTCAACCAGGTAAGCAAGCAAAACACTGTGTACTCCCTCATAGCGTAGCAGAGTCAATGTTAGGAACTGCAGCAGCCCTTAAAGTTCTCTGGCATTGTCAAAGAGGCACAGCACATAAGTTAGACATCAAGTAGGTGGACAGGCAGCTGATCCGTTGCAGAGGCACGGGCCTAGGTCAAGCGTTACTACGGAAACCTGTAGAATTGGGTTATTTAAAACATGTTTTTTTTTTTTATCATGAAATCAACTGTGAACTATAAGAAGCATGAATTTCCTGTGAACAGCAGATTACTATACACACACGAGGAAATCAGCGTTCTGTGATCAGTTAAAAAAAAAATACTGTTGATCACCAACCGAGTTAAGCTGAACCTAGGCCAGTGCAACACATCACACAGGAAGAGGAGACTACACAACACTAAACTGCACATACACAGTGGAAGAAAAACAAGAGCTGACGAGGTGAGTACCAGCTGCTTCAGGCATTTATACTGCTGTAACACATGCAGACAGACAGACAGACAGATCCACAACCCACCCAGCAATGAACCCCCCCGTGAACCAAGCTTACGAGTGTATGACGAGCTTGTAGTGACAATAATAATCATAATTCACCACCATTTTTATGAATAGTTTTAAACACCGTTATGTTAATACAAAAC
>JAOWBL010003676.1:0-12014 GCA_028564865.1 Zenarchopterus dispar | reverse complement strand
CTCATAGGGGATCATTGGGTTGTTGGGATTTTCCTTGTAACACTGTTTTATCTTTACCCTACAGTGTGAAGCGCCTCAATGTGACTTTTGTTGCGCTATATAAATAAAATTGAATTGAATTGAAATTAAATTTTTCTGTTTCAACATGACTGAGATACTGAAAAGATCTGTGGGTTTTCCTGTTTTGTCTCACTTCTGCTCTTGCCTTCTATGGCTTTTCCAGCTTTATTACCATTTGACCTGCCTTTGGCTACACTGATGACCACCTAAAAAGTCTCAATTTGGAGCCAGTTGATCTGCATCTTTGCAGAGTGACTTATGCCTGTCTGAATTTTTGGTTATCTTTTAGTTGATCTATTTAATGAGGATCAGAGTTTCAATGTGTGCTTGTGGAAGTTACTTAAGTCAGGACCGACATACTCATCTGTCATTTTGCTACTCAGGGGCTCCGACTCATGTGGAAGTGTCATCTCAGGCACATTAGGAAAACTCTCCCTGGTTAGCACAATAATTTCATTCTCTGTTTTCTGACTTAAATACATACTCTGGAGTCCGTTCCATTTAATTTACCAGCACAGTTGACATGTCAGTGTGAGTACATTTATTGTATTTTTATATCAGCTTGTCATAGTTTGGCTCAGGTGGCTTCTGAACTTGGACTGGGTTTTCTTTGACTGCAGTGACCTAGGTTTCTGTTTGTCAAACAAACCTTTAGATAACCTTTGCTGTTAGGTTGTAGTATGGAAATATGACCAGTGTGAGCAGCTCCTAGTGTTGGTGTTTGTTCTAGGTTTTCTTTACCAGTTTGGCATCAGAGCGTTGTCCTTCCCCCGGAACATAATACCAACGTTGGTGGCATGATCCTTGGATGAGTAGAAATCAGTGTAATCACCTGTAAACAACAGTAGGCAGTTGTCACTGTTTTGAGGTATTGATTTTGAGTATGTTTCATGTTGGAAGTATGACTTTAGTTTGCATTTACCTGTTTTACTTCTCTTACCCAGTCCATCCAAATTATTTCCACCTGTGTCTCATCAGCCCCAGAGAGTGTCTCTATATATTGTCTTGTCTTTGCCTTGGTCTCTGCTTGCCCATACTGTTTTCTGCCCTGTTTCTGATTTAGTTTCTAGTGATTTGTACTTGACACTGAGTTTTTGGTTTCATTAAACCTTTTATTTTTGGAAACTCCACCCTCTTGCCCCCTTCAGTTGAGTCCTACATTAGCTGACACCTGACAGGCAGTTCATACTTTTATACAAACTCAAGCTTGAAGCAAATGTCATGGATCCTTTATGGTTTCAGTGCCATATATCTATGGTTTCATATATCTATAAAACCATGGGTATATGGTACCTATGGTTTCAGGTACCATATATGTGACCCTCATTGTATTCCCATTTGGGTCAATAGGTAGGTTCGGAAGGGGGTGTAAATTGTGTGTATTGTTTTGCTTTATTCTCTTTCATGATGCAAAACCAATGGCTGCACTGGGGACACAAACAACTTCGAATGAAGCTGAAATTGTGTAGGTATGTAAAATATGCCCTACAAGAGAAATTAAACCAGTTGGTTACACCTAAAATCCAGGTACAATACATTCAAAGTTCATATGGGTGGATGCAGGTAGAACCACCATGGAATCTGCAGAAAACCCCAACTGGAACCTATTCTACAATCCTTGTTTTTTTTTTTTTTTTAGCTCATATGGAGCCCACACTAAAATCCAAGCCTGGCAATAAATAAACCTGTGGTCTCATTTGGCACCCCCATCTTCTGAGATTAGGGTCCAAGTTTTTAATGGGACTGTGTTTCTCACAGTGGTGGTGGGGGTTAGCTCAGATGTAGTCTCAGATATGTGGCAACGCATGTCTGCGGCCACTCGCAGCGGTGATCACAGCAAGTGACCCAGCAGTCATCACTCAGCTTCTATTACTCTGAAAAGTTTACCAGAAAATAAACCTGCTACTGAAATTATTGACTTGCTGGAAGGAACCCTAGTAGCTGGATCTAGCCACAGTCACTTTTATGGCACTAACTAAATAAGGACATTATCAGGCGGCATAATAGATTTACCTTCACAATGTGGATGAAATATCTGGACATCCTCTTGGATATAAGATTGTCAGTAATTAAAATAATGGATGAGGATCATATTGGATTGTTTGTGTCACATGTATGTATTTTGTGGAGAGTCATGTGATAAAATAAATATGTCAGGAGCTACCAAAGCTCACCAATGTTAGCAGGGAGGTGCATCGTGGCTGCGCTCTGGTGGACGAATGCCCTGCAGAAACATCACTAAGGATGAAAATGAGAACAGAAGGCTGCATACATACTCATGAGAATATATAGAACAGGGGTGCCCAAGGTCGGTCCTCAAGGGGCCACTGTTCTGCAGGTTTTAGATGTTGCCCTGCTTCTTCACACCATGACACAAGTGGCTGTGTCATTGACAGACTTGTTCAGATCTTGATGGCAACCCGTTAATGATCATTAATTAGAATCAGGTGTGCCGAAGCAGGAAAACATCTAAAACAGGGGTGCCAAACTCCAGGCCTCAAGGGTCAGTGTCCTGCATGTTTTAGATGTTTCCTTCCACTAACACACCTAATTCTAATTAAAGATCATTAACAGGTTATTATCAAGGTCTGAACAAGTCTGTCAATGACACAACCACTTGTATCATGGTGTGAAGAAGCAGAGAAACATCTAAAACATGCAGGACTGCGGCCCTCGAGGACCGACTTTGGGCACCCCTGGTATAGAATATATGAAACTGTGACTGACCTGCTACGGAGACTGACATCATCTCTTAGAGTGCTCTCATTGGCTGAGAGGAGCAACTGTAACGTCCTTCTGGTCTCCTTCCATGCTTCGAAACCCAAAGCCATGAAGGCATTCAGCGTGGGCTAGAAGAGACAAAAATCATGAATAAAAACAAAATGCACAGAGCGATGGCAGAGAAACATGTTTCAGGCGTTTTCTGAGTTTAAGTGGTTGTGAAGATTAAAAAAAAAAAATGGAGTTCCTCTGCTGACCACCAGGGTCCAGGTCCAGACCTGAAGTTTCTCTAATGGCTACCAGCTAACATGCTGGCTGTGTTACCATCAGTTTCCTGGGCAGCACAGCTTCACTCCGTATGAAGAAATACGGGCCTCAAAGATACTCTTCAGAAACCTGTAGGACACACGAGTACATGCTATGTCTGATGTTTTTACTGTCTACGGAGAATAAGAGGATCTAGACCCTGCTGATCAGCAGAGGAACCACAGGCCTGGATCTAGATCCATGTGTTCAGTAGGGGAACTCCAGGTCTAGATCCAGTCCCTAGTAGCCAGTAGAGGAACTGCAATGAATCATACTTTCTCTTTGGATTCTACCTGGAAGTTGGATAGTTGGCATGCATTACAACAAAATTTTCTAAGTGAAATAAATCCTTCACAAGGGTGAATGAGGAATTGTGGGTATTGCCTGCCTGAATTAACTCTCACCAGCCATTTCATTTAAACTCAAATCTGACCACATAGGGGATGCAGTGCACAGAACAAGCAGCATTGGCTGTCACAGTCATGTCACCTCCAGGAGCTCACCTGCTCAAAGACATCCTGATGTTTGGACATCACAGGACCCACAAAAAGACTCCTGACCATGCTCAGGTCCAGGATCTGGTCTCCGATGGCCACGCCAAGGCGCTGTCTAGGCTGAAACCAGGAACATAGAGCTGTTACGGTCAAGGACCCCTGTTGATGTTCTGCTGCTATCCAGATCCCCAGCCAAAGTTGTGCTTGTTTCAGAACCCCATCTGATGTTCTGCTGCAGGCCAGACCTCTTTACTCACATTGTCTGCAGTGGAGAAGACTCCATAAGGGAGGTTCTGGAAGGAGAAGTCACAGTCTGGGTTTACTCTGATGAAGGACATGTTGTCTTGCTCTTCCTCCGCTGCTCTCTGAGAGACTCGGCTGTTTTGAGTCTTTCCAGATGTTCTCCTCTGCACAGCCACTGGTCACAAGCCCACCCCTGTCATCTCAGCCAATCAGAGCTCACTTCCAGTATCCGCCTGCTCTGTTCACTAATGAACACCAGAGCAGAGATGATTCAGCAAAAAAAAGCAGATGTCCACATGTGCCAGAAGACTGTTAATATGAAAAATAAAACTACTAGAGTTCAGAACAAAATGACTAAAGTCAGGGTTTGATGTCTTTAAGGATACTGTCTCATGCTGATATTTGATGTACAATTTCCTGGATTCTCATTTCAAAGAATCAACTTCCTAGATTTTCTTTTTGGATCTGAAAGAGATTGAAAAAGAATGGATGCTCTTAAAACTTCTTTAAAACAAGACTGTGGTTGATTTAGATCTTCAGGATGCCCTTAATTCAAAATCACTAATAGCATTGCACCACTTTTGTTCCTTTTGTTGTTTCCTTAAACCTTCTATTACTACCTTCATCTTTACAGAGTTCTGTATTATGATCATATTAACACATGTTCTGGATCTCTTTAACTATCAGTTGTACTGAACAGTTCTGAATGCGGAAAATATTTCAGGTTTTTTTGTAACCAAATAATATTGTAGTGGGGGAAAATGAAAACTGATTCATGTTTGTAGTGACTGCTTCCATCCAGCAGATAGAGATGTTTGTCTTTGGAGCCAGACACTAAGGAGCTAAAATCTTGAGCAGCATTGGCAGGTTGAGCAGAATTAAGGCTTCTTTTGAAGACGCTGGGCAAGAAAAACTAGTAAGAGATTAGAAAAGCTCAAATCGGTGAAGTGGTGGTGACAGTCTTTTTTGACATAGAAAAAGCTTATGATATGTTATAGAAGGAACAATTGCTCTATTACAGGGGTCACCAACCCTGGTCCTCATCAGCTACTGCCCTGCATGTTTTAGATGTTTGCCTACATCAACACACCAGACTCTAATTAAATATCATTAACAGCTTGTCAGCAAGGTCTGAACAAGTCTGTCAATGACACAGCCACTTGTATCAGGGTATAATGAAGCAGGGAAACATCTAAAACATGCAGGACAGTTGCTCTCGAGGACCAGGGTTGGTGACCCCTGCTCTGTTAAACAAGTTGGGGGTAGGAGGGAAACTATATAACTCAGTGTTGAGTTTTTTTGTTTGGGAGAATGATAGAGGTTAAGGTAGGGACAGCTTATTCAAAGTGTAGTGGGGTAAGAATGGAACTCCACAGGGCAGTGTATCCAGTCCAATTCTATTTAATTGTATGATAAATGATACCTTTGACAATGTTGATAGCAGTACGGGTAAACTGTATGCAGATGATGGGACAATTTGGATAAGAGAGTGTAATCTCAAATATTAACACCTAAAACTGCAGGAATCCGTTAACTCAGTGGAGAGGTGGACAACTAAGGAATAAGGAATTCCACAAGGAGTTCTCCATAACATTATGCTCTACCCAGCTGGTCTTCAGCAGGAGGATCCAGGCCCTGACCAAGGTTTCTTCCCTCTCAAAGGGGAGTTTTTACCTGCCATTGTGAATCTATTGATCACTCGGGGGTCATGCTCTGGGTCTCTGGAAAGCACCAGGGACAACTTGTATTGTTTTAGACGCTATAAAAATAAAATTGAATTAAATGTTATACGGACGAATGATTGAACTAGTTAAGGGAATTTGTTTTCTAGGAGTTCGGTTTGATGAAATGCTCACATAGAAACAGCAGACTCAGAAGGCAAAGGATAATTATTAAAAAAGAACCAGACACTTCCAACTTGTGAGGAAGACTCAGATATTTCTAACTGGTAAGGAAGTCCCATACGCTTCCATCTGATGACAAAGTCCCAGACACTTCCAATTGGTGAGAAAGACCCAGAGGTTTCCATCTGATGAGGAAGTCCCGGACACTTTCAACTGGTGAGAAAGTCCTGGACTCCTCCAACTGGTGAGGAAGACCTGGATGTTTCCATCTGGTGAGGACAACCTGGACACTTCCAGGTGGTGAGGAAGACCCGGACGCTTCCATCTGGTGAGGAAGACCTGGACACTGCCAACTGGTGAGAAAGTCCCGGACTTTTCCATCTGGCGAGAAAGATCCAGTTTTTTTGGGGGGGGGGTTTGTTTGTTTTTTTAAATTGTACTGATGCTGTACATGCAGCTGAATATGTCTGGTTATGATGTTCAAACCTTTCTGGTCAACTTCTTCATATCGCCGTATGACAGACACACACACGCATGCATGCACACACACCTCTCATGCACATGCATACTTCTGTTAAAAGGACCATGAGACTGTTATAACAATATGAAGAAAGCTGACACCAAAATCTCATCTCCAAGGTTTTTTTTTTTTTTTTTTTAAACCATAAACGTAATGAACATGACGCACACACCTTCAAGTCACACTTTGTTTCTGGAATGATGGTCTTGTGTATTTAAGGACATGTGATATTGTGAAGCGCCTCGAGGTGACTTTTGTTGTGAATTGGTGCTATATAAATAAAATTGAATTGAATGACATGTTTGTGGGATTTTTCTGCCTTGTGTGGGTCAGTATGTAAAAGCTTTATTTTTTCTTTAGTTTTCAGTGCAAATGCTTAAAAGTGTCAGTATTTTAAAAAATCATGATAAAAATTGAGATAAGACAACATGAAAAAATATATCATGATAATGTTTTTTTTCTTTTGCCACACCCCCCCAGCCCTAGCAGAGAATATTGGTTTAGGTGAAATGTAGTTGTTTTTTTTTTTTTTTCAGGAGTTCAACAGTCAGATAGTTCTCTGTGGTTGTTTTTGATGCCATCCATACACTTTCATATTCATCAGCTAAATAGTAAAAAAATTCAAGACACAGACTTTTGGGGTTTCTGGCTCAAAGGCATATTGACTGACATTATGTCAACAACGTAGTTTTATTCATGGATGGCTCTGAAGATTTGTAGTGGGGCCTTAAGTTGGACATAGTGAGGCAGCAATTTTTGTCCCTGACATATAAGGTAGTTATTAAGAAAAGAATTACTGACAATGCTTCAGTTTATACGGCCATTAGGATAGCATTGCACTGATTAGTTGAGAATCCTGAAAAGAATGCTCTCAGAGCATCAGCTGTACACCGCTCTATAGTCTGAAGTCCACTAAGTCCTATAGCCCAGACATTCTTATGAACATCCATCAGACTCTTTACAATCTTCATAAACAGTCTGTCTGTTTTTTGGTTTCCTGCCTGTGCAGGTGTCAAGAGAAGTAGTGTATTTATGAAGAATACACTTTTATCTGTTATATCAGTCTTACGAATTCCATTATGAAAGAAACCCAAAGGGAAATCCTTCATTAAGACACATATAAATAGAGTATGACAGGAATTTGGGGATTTGAATGACACTGGAAGACACTTTTGTTGTCTATGGTTGTGCAGAAATCAAAGGAGACAGTCATGACCCATCTGCAATTTGAGTGTAATAGTATAAATGCTTCTATTTATCAGATAGAGAAACATCCAGGTGGGAGATGTTTATATGGTGATCACCTTGAATCCACCTGAACTTGCACAACTGGAATGTAAGGGTATGATAGACAGAGGCTGATGTTGAAACCAGTACTTCTTGAGTTTAACTGATGAAACTACTTGGAGAGATAGGTGACAATTGTAAACATTTACTGAATTTCCTAAATAAGATTGGTTTGTTTAAAAGAATTTAATTTTTCTGTTCTGCTGATCGATATCTTTAGGTCCGCTAGGTGGCGGTAATGCCCCTTTAAGATAGATGCCAGCCGCTATCAAACTTCACGTGCAGAAGAAGAACAGCGACCTGTTGACAGAGGGGGCGGGTCCTCCGCGGACCTTGTCCGCGTGGTGAGTGAAACAGCTTGACCAGTCAGCGCGGGTAACGACCAGCTTCGAGTGGGTCAACAGAAACGGCATGTCGGCTCTGAGAGCAGCGAAACAGGCTCTGAGGAGGGAACTGAAGCGGCGGCTGGCCGCGCTGAGTGCCCACGACAAGACGAGACAGTCGCAACACGTCACGCAGCAGGTCAGTACGGAGAGCCAACAGGGTCAAAAATGTGGCGCTACTTACGCTCCGTTAACAAACACAAAAACAGGAAAAACGCATGTAGGACGAAAAAGAGAGGTTAGAAATGTGCCTTTTTAAAAACGTCTTGAAAAAAAAATTTCCTCTAAACAACAACACATGGAAAAAAATTCTATAACATATCTGCTGTGTAGAAAGATCCATTTGTCCAGTTAATCCAGTGTTTCTCAATTGCAGTCCTCGTGGTCTGCTGTCCTGCAGGTTTTAGATGTTGCCCTGCTTCTTCACACCATGACACCAGTGGCTGTGTCATTGACAGACATGTTCAGACCTTGTTGACAACCTGTTAATGACCATTAATGAGAATCAGGTGTGCTGAAGCAGGGAAATATCTAAAACATCCACAACAGCAGTCCATGAGGACTGGAACTGAGAAACAGCTGATCTGAGACCTCACAAGTCTTGGACTAATCCACTGTCACTCTCAAACAGTGTTTCTCAATATCCAGTCCTCAAGGACGGCTGTCCTGCATGTTTTTGATGTGTCCCTGCTGTAGCACACTGCTGGACATTAGAGGAAACTGTAATGGCCCAAACTCTGCAGCTGGGTCTCAGAATCTTCAGATTTGCTCCCTGCTTTCACCTTTGTTATATTTCTTATGTTGTCAGGTTTGGTGAAAAACATCAAAAACTTCAAAGCTTAGTCAGAGAGGACTGAATCCAAAATCTATCTGACCAAATGTACACTTTTAGGCTCCTTAGATTTCCTTGTTGATCTTCTGTACTCCTACAGCTGTTTAGACACCCTCGGTATGTGTCGTCCCAGAGGATTGCCATCTTTCTCAGCATGGATGATGAGGTGTGCACGGATGAAATCATCAAGGACATATTTAGAAGAGGAAAAAGCTGTTTCATCCCCAGATATGACCGTGGCAGCTCCCATATGGACATGCTGAAGCTGAATGATCTGCTGGACATGGAGACGCTGCCGCTGACATCCTGGAACATTCGGCAGCCTGCTGATGATGACCACGACCGAGAGGAGGCTTTGAGCGGAGGTAGGTGAGGGAGTGGGTGCAAATATACTGATTATGGATCTGTGAAATGGAGTCTGTAGAACACTGGCCACATCTGCTAGCCACAAAGGGGAGACAGTCTGTTACACACATCTTTGAAAGAACCAGCTGAAGCCACTTCCAGTATAAAGAGGTCAATTCTGCCTCCACTCTCCAGTTGTGCATTCATACTGGGAACGACCAGTATTCTCTTTCCAATGTGGTAGGGCTGTCTCTGTTGTACAAACTATAGGAACCTCAAGAATTGATTGCACAAACAAAGATGCTGGTTAAACTGAAAAACATAAAACATGAAATTCAACATGAAAGTGCAAAATACAAACGGAACAGTATACATTTTCAGATGGTTAAGACACATTAGCTTTTTTAAAAATAAATGTATATATGTATATTGTGAGAAATACTTATTACGTAAGAGCACTTAGTTATAAGAAAGAGGTTGCCAGTTGCCATCCCCTCGTCTGATGAAAAGTAAATGTGGCTCTTTTCACTGTTCAGGAGGTTTGGACCTGATGCTGATGCCAGGCCTGGGCTTTAATCAGCTTGGGAAACGTCTGGGACGAGGGAGGGGCTTCTACGACACCTACCTGGGCCGCTGCATCAAACATCCCAGAGGAAAACCCTACACCATTGGCTTGGCCTTCAGAGAGCAAATCTGCGATGAGATCCCTATTGACGATAACGACATGGTCATTGATGAAGTCTTGTATGAAGGCCCTCGATAGACACGCAGTTCAGTGGTCTGTCATCGAAATCTTCCTCTTCAGGATCCCTTGGGGTTGGATTCTATTCCACCTGCTTTCATGCAAGATGCAGGTTTAGAAGAAGTTCATTGACTCAGAATAATTTCACATCCCAAAGCCAATTGACATTTAATACAGAGAATTCATTTTCCATATAGTCATTTCTGATCAGTTCAGACTGGTTTCCAGCCATATTTGATGATCACTTTTTGGTGTAGGTTTAAAACGGAAAGTTGAGATGGTCTTCACACCTTTAAAAAAAAATGACTACTAGAATCATTTAAATAAAAGTTCAAAATTTAGTATTTTTTAATTAACACGAAGAATGTTTTTTATCCTGACATGGGTGTGAAATTGCATTTTACAAACTGCAAATAAAATGAATTTAAACCCAGTGTTTTGGTGTCTGGGGTGAGAGTAAAGTTCTGCTTCAAGTGGGGGAGTTTAAGCAAGTGTGGATCTTGTTATGAGTCGGAGGAATAAAGCAGGAAATCTTCTGGTGGAGCAGTGCAGTGTCTGTAGTAATGTGGACTATAAGGATCCATTATGGTAAAGAGAGAGTTGAGGCAAAAGGCATGGCTTTCTATTTCCCAGTTAATTTATGCTCCAACCCTCACCTATGGACATGAACTGTGAATAGTGACTGAAATAATTTGCAGATAGAAACAGCTGAAATGGGTTTACAAGTGGTACCCTTGTAAATTTGAATATTCTCATGCATGGAAAGATAGTCTAATAGTATATAACAAACCTCTCACAATGCTAGAACAGCTTATTATTCATCATTCATAGAAGTTAATAAAAATAACCCATGTTTTCTGTTTAGTGCTTTGGCCAGACTGACAGAGTCACAACTCTGTTGAGGTGTGCATTCCTGCAGCTCTTATTAGGGAAGACTTTATGAGCTTCTTTAGCAGTAAAACCATCAGAATTAGAGAAGAAACCAACCACACGCACCCAGCAGCAGCTGTGGTCGTTTCTTCAGCTTTAGTGTCTTCCTCGGGTCCTGGCCTGACTCTAGACTGTTTCATTTCTATAGACCTCCCTGAACTGACCTCAGCTGCCAATAAAGCTAAATCATCCACGTCTATTAGACCCCATCCCAACTCCACGACTCAAAAATGTTTATTGGATCAGATCAACCTATCCCTAATATCAGGATAGGTGCTACAGAATTTTAAAGTTGGAGTAATTAAACCTTTACAAAAAAATAAAACAAAACTCGAGACCCAGATATTGGAGCAAATTATAGACTCATTTCTAACCTTTCATTTATATCTACCATTCTGGAAAGGATAGTTGCAACCCAGTTATGTGACCACCTGTATAGTAGGGCCGTACGATTAATTGCATCTGTTGTGCAACAGCCTTGAGCTCGATAGACAATGCAGCTGAATTAGCTGAAAGTTTAGACTCGAAGAGGATCAGAACATCAACAGTGTGGGATTATTTGGGTTTTTTTAAGAAAAGAAGATGCTGCCCAACTTCAGGTGTTTAGAACATGCATGCTACATTGCCATCATTGCATGAAATGTTTGAAAGTGTTGATTCATAAAAAGAAAATTTAAAACAGGAAATCACTCAGACAATAACTGAGTTCTTATCTAAAGATATGGTACTGGCATGGTGACCAAGCCTGGGGACATTTGGACATGGATAAATGGAACAGGTGGAGTTTCACTTGTCTGAGTTGAGTCCTGGCACATAAGATGCTGCTGCATCATCAGACACATCTGCAGCAACAAAAACCCCTCATGACTTTTGGTTTTGAATAATTTAAACAATATCCTCAACAATTAAGCCAATAAACCTCCTTGGTGGTTATGTACTCACGGTTGGATATTGGACACAAAGAACTACCTGTCTATTAGAGCTCTGATTAAAACCATCAATACCATATTTCTCCTAATTAACGCGCCTGGGTGCGTAGCAAATTACCAGCAGGGCGCCTCTATTTAAGACCTAATTATGCAAGTTCTTCAGTGTTAGACATTTTTTGTGACACCTTATTGTTTTAAAGCCTAACATACACAAATTATTTTAAAAAACCTACCAAAATCGTTCTCTATTTGGTTGTTAAATATGGTAAATGATCCTGCTCATCCAAGGAGCATATTGCCTATTTATATGTACATACAACGAAATTTGTTTAAATTAAAGAATTAACTTTCTTACCAGCACTTTCTTTCGATATATAC
>JAOWBL010003675.1:0-12016 GCA_028564865.1 Zenarchopterus dispar | reverse complement strand
AGATGTCTTGCCATCTTCGCGTAGGGTTTACTGCAGTATAAGCAGTAGTGTTTTTTGTCATACACTCTTTTTCCATGCATCTTCTGTGCTGGAGAAATGAGTACATCCTCTGAGGGACTTCAAGCGGTGTCTCGTTTATCCGGCTCAGCGGCCAGGAAGCTGGGTGCAGTGCTGTCGCACACTGGAGAATCTGGTGTACCCGTGTCTCCATGTAAAGTTGGCCGAGGGATGCATTTGGTTGTCTTGGGCATAAGGGGGGGGAGGGTGGGATTCCCGTTTTTGGAGGTAGAGTGTGTGGACAGGAGCAGTTGCAGTACCAGTGGCTGACACTGGGGCGGCGATAATGGGCACATGTCCCACACACAATTTCCAGAAAAATGTGACTTATGGGCCAGACTTTAAAAATACCATTAGCCTACATTAGGATGCTCCAGCGTTCATTCGACAGCATTTCCATTGCGGGGACGTCAGTTTGGGTCCCCTGACCGTTTGACGTCCTCATGCTGTGGCTGTGTAAACAAAAATTTGTCCCCACAACCAGTGAAAACCAGAACACACACACACATACACACAACCAGTGAAAACCAGAACACACATACACACACACACACACACACATATATATATATATATATATATATATATACAAAATAAAACCATGTAATAATTAGAATGTAAGGACTTTACAAATGTAAGTCTGTACAAATATCAGTCAAATATAAGTATGTAGCACTCAGCTGCGAGGTCAGCATTTTTGTCTTCCTCCTCTTGAACCCCTTCCTGCCATGAAATGGTCAGTTCCACCATGATGACTGTTTTTGTCATAGTAGACCAGAGTATGGCATCTAGCTGAATGTGAGTTGCCAAGATTTCTTGAGGGAAATTTAGCTGCCAGTGTAGGTCAGTTCTCATGTTCCATTTGCCTCCAGGTAAAAAGGAAGACCACTCCTTGGTTCTGCTTTGTAGACCTTTACTGCTGGATATGCTGGATACACTTATGTGATGTTCCTTGGCTTGCCTTGTTTGCTTCCAGCCTCTTTGGTTCCAGGATTTCAGTCAGCTTCCACACCTGATTGTGGTGCCATCTTTATCAGCCCATCTGTCAATTCCCATGTGGAAAGGATGTGCTTCAAGCTGGGCTTTAGGGAGCTGCAGAGTTAGTGGGTCACCTCTGCATCAAACCAGAGATGGATATTCCAGTGAGCGTGAAGAGTGGCATATCTGGCCCTGATTGTGAAGCTCAGCCTTGCTTGCAGAAGCTTCCAAGTGTCGGCCCATGTGATGGTCCTGTATGTAACTGCTTTTAATATTGTCCCTTTCTTGATGGTGGTTCACTGCTATGATCGTGTAGGACCATACCCCCTCCATCTTCACTATTTCGGGCATTACAAGTTTTTCTCTTTCCACTTTTGATGCATTGGTCCACCTCTGGGTGCTGGTCCCCATCTGCAGCCAGTGCTGTCTTGTTGTATGTGCCAGACAATCTCCTGGTGTTGCACGTTACTGTTGGTTTGGTTGACTGCATACCATACACTTCCCAGACAGAGGGCTTTGTTCATTCTTGCTTAGATCATTCCTGTGCTGAGATCTGACAGATGTGAGATGAGATGTGACCTTTTTAAAAAAGATTGGCAGCATATAGCCTTGCAAGGCTTTGAATGAGTTGGATGAGGAGCTATGGCATCTTCTTGCCTCTGACTGAGAATCTGATGTCCTTCGGGACTCCTTTCAAATTGAGAGGATTTACAGGACTTACCTGATTTGATCCTCCTCTGAGCTCAAGGAAGAAGCTCATCCAGCCTTTAAAGCTTTCTGAAGGTGCATTCTGCTGTTTGAAAGAAGATGGTAACATTACTCATGTCGCTCCACATGACTGGGAGACTTGACTGGGATCTGACAAAATAAACCTTTTATCTTCTGCTAGTTTGGATGATCTCAAATGCTGCTCTCAGGATGATGGGAGAGATTTAACAGCCCATTTATAACCATGTGTCCAGCTTATGTTAACCTGTTATACTTTGTGCATATTTCTTAAGAGACACACTCCTTGAGACAATCAGGGCTGATTCAGAGTCTGACTGGGAGAAGGGAGACCAATCTTCAAATTGTAATCAGTCATTCTGTGTTCTGCATTTCAATCTTCAAAAACAGAAATCCTGAAGTGTGGGAAGAACCCAGATGACAAATGCCCACACACTGTGGATTGCTACATGGAATGTTAACACCCAATAAGAAACTAAGCCAATGGAAGAAGTACTTATAAAAACCAATTAAGCATTTATTTACTCAGACCATCTCAGAGAGAACAATTGCTCTTTTTCCTCATTTGTTATAGATAACCTTACCAGTGAGCCTAATTATGAAATTAATTCTGATTTTTTTAATCATTCCTGAGTATTAAGGAAGATCTACATCATAAAATTCACATTAATTTTATCCTTCACTCTTGCCCTTGGCAAGGCTGATGTCAGTGCTCTGCTGCTGAGTTGTATGGCTCTTCTTGGATAAGGACAATCATTGCTGGTGAGGTACTGGGTGTTTGACTGGCCACTTTGATGATGTGCTCAGACAAGTCATGGGGCTCTCTGCTTGGCAGGTTGCCTAGTGGGGTTACACCAATATGCAGTATAAAACTGAAATTAGTCTGCTTGTTTCTCGTGCTGCTCAGAGCATCAGACTAAAACAGGGTCTGCGCAGCAAGCACGTGTGTGTACTGTAAAAACAGAACTTGACCCCCTGATAAGTTAAATGTGCTTCCAAAAGGTGCTCTTGGTAACTTACCAAACTGAAATGAGTACGAAAGGGAAAATGACTGACCTATCTGGCTTTGGATTTTACTTGACGATCATCACTGTTCCCTTCAAGCAGCAGTTGACAGCATTCCTGCCACTAAATTTCCCTCCAACCAGTTACAGGTCCAGATGAACGCTGTTTATCCATCAAATATAACCACAGACATATTTTCCAGTCTCCATTCTGTACATAATTTCCAATATCTTGAGTATAGCTTTCTACCATCTTGAAAATGCATATTGAATTGATAATGTGCTGTCAAATCAACATGAAGCCATTGTTGGGCCACAGTCATGTGCAAAACAAAGAAGGCCTGCTGACATGCAATAGCGCCACCTGTCTACAAATAACAGGGACTCTCTCTCCCTCACTCTCTCCTGCCTCTCCTACTCGTCTGTGACCTTCTCCACCCAAAACATTGTCTCTACAACCCAACTCAGAGAGGGGCCTCCAGCCATCGGACAAAGGGCCTTCTATCCAGCTGCATCTGTGAAAGCCCACTGGTTACCAAGTACCAGCGATTGCATTCTTTATCTACCTGCGCCAGTCAAAGCGGTCTGTGGACATTCAAGGGCCCCGATGACGGGAACAGAGGATCTGCGTGCAACCAGACGATGCGAACGGGTTCAGACAACCACTGAAGGCTGCCAACGATGCCATACCCTCACCTTCCAAAGGGAGCAAGCGAGAGAGAGAGGGACAAGGGAGTCGCTAACAGCTGTATTGCTGGTGGAGTGTAAAATTCAACGAGTGATTGGCTCGTGGCCAGAATTACTGGATTTTTTTTTCTTCAACCCAGGAGGATGCCGACCAGCTCCAGTGCAACCCAAGTAAGAGGCTTGTGTCTGGGCAGAGATAGCTTAGATCTTTAAATTTTAACGTGCTTATTGATGTATTTTATGTTCTCTTTTTGGTTGTTGTTTTAATTTGCTAGTGTTTACTTAAGCGGACCAGCAGTCCGCTGAAGTGTGTTGCGTCTCAGTGATTATAAGTTTGTGTTGGATTGTTGCTAGCCCCTAACTGGGCTACTGGACGTGTCTCCTCACCATCAAGCCATTTGCACTGCTGTGTCCTAGTTAAAAGACCAGTGCAAGTGTGGTGAAGCCTGCTTCACACTCTCATTCCTGTGTGGGTAGCAGTGGAGTAATCAAGGCACAGGTAGTAAGAAATCAAGCCAACATTTCATATTTTCCTCTGTCTACTATCACACATACATGCTTATCTCGACCATAAAGCCTCAGATTTCCTTTGTTCTTGATGGAGTGATGAACTCTCGTATGCCATCTTGAAACACAGGAGACTACGTCACTATGTGACTTTGTCTGCCATTTTGAATCACGAGACCTCATCAATGTGATTTGGTCCACCATCTTGTCTGTTTACATTACATGTCATCACGGCCATCTTGCCACATACACACACACACAAACACACACACACACACACACATATACACACAGACACATGTATATAGACTGAGATTCCTGTTGCATGTTTAGCTAGTCATTTCCTTATGCGTAGTTTAGAGTGGAACTTTATTACGTGTTGTTGACTGCAACTATTGACACTTGTATTAATAAATTCTGATTTATTTTAATGAGAGAAGTTGTTTGTGCTTATTTTACACATATTTGAAACATTTGCTGGTTGCAAAGGTCTGTGCTCATGCTTCCTCATTCACTGTTACTCTATAGCGCCCCCCTCTCGTTACAGGCTGCCATGTAGAATAACTATTTTGAGACTGATTGTGCTGTTTAGTTTTTAATTTCTGATATTCAGATGGTGCCCCATTTAGATTTATCCAATTTGATTTATTCATTTTGATAATTCATTTAAGTTATTAAATACTGTCAGACAATTATTAGTAACTTTTACCAACTAAACTAGCACCCTCTTCTGTTGCACAACACCATACTCATTTAAATGTCCGCTACTGGGCATGTATGTGGCCATAACTGCTGATTTGGTAAATGTTTGTAGTTGTATGTTTAACCTAGTTCTTGATATTTTCTGTTTATTTAACAAAGCAGTCTAATTGGGGTTTCCCCCTTAAATCAGTTGAATATTAAATGCCATTTGTTGGCTAATAAATATTATATAATAACTTCATAACCATAATAAACTCATAATAAATGTTCAAGATATAAATTTGACATTGAATGTCACAGGTCATCTTTCCTCCATGTTCAGACATTACCTAGTCTTATGCCCAAGCTGCTATCTATATCTGTGATGTGAAGGTTGTCTTCAAGTCTCCACTGGGCTGATGTTTACCCGTGTTTAGCTGCCTGTCATGATTTGTGCTTCATCTGTAGGCAGAGATAAATGCATGCCGCATTCTGCCGCTTTCCTTTAGATAGAATGAAGTTGATCATCCAAATTTGTTGCTGCACCAAGAAGAGGTCAGCTTACCTTACCTTAGGACCTCTCATACCTACTGTGAAGCAAAAAAAAAAAAAAAAAAGAAAATTTTTTTTAGATAAAATGGAGCTTAATTCTCTAATTTATATTCCTTGCTGGATTTAAAAAGAAGCCAATGAAGAGAAGCAGCAATAAAAGAAATGCGATCTCTCCTGCTAATTCTTGCTGCATTTTAGATCACCTGGAGACTGTTCAGAGAATTTTTCAAAACAGTTCAAGCAGACTAATCTTTAAATAATCTTGCAGATTATGAGACAGAACTTTTCTGGTTTTAACATTATGAAAATGATAGAAGGCAGTCCCAGAAATATGCTTTATGGGTGAATTAAAGAACAACTGCTGGTAAAAAAAAAATAAAATCCAATGTTCCTCACAACAGTACTAGTTACCAAATGATGAGTAACTAAATGACTAGTTGGTCTCAGGTTTGAAGCCATCACAGAAATTAAACTTCCTTTGCTAGCAGTAACTTCAGGCACTCACTTTTGATGGAACCCTGAATCAGTCACACTGTTACAGAGGATTCTTTTTTTAAAGTATTCTTCTTTTACAAAATTGGTCCAGCTCAGAGACGTGTGGAATGTCTGGTGAGAGCAGCTGTCTTGAATTCATTCTGTGGTAGCGCTGTGCGGTAAAGGTCTGGGCTATGACCATGATGACAAGTGGTCAAGCCCATAAGACAGTGAAGCAAGCTCAAATCATGATGCTACCCCCACCATACACCACCCCTGGAATGATGTTTGAATACTGGTGAGCATACACTTTTTTTGTGCCATACTTGATGTTGAGTGTTCTTCCTGAACAATTCAGATTTTGTGTCATCAGTCCACAAAACATTTTCTCAAGCATACTGCAGAGCTTCAAGATGCTCTCAGTACACTTCAGGTATGGAGCAAGCTTTTTTTGTATTATTTTTTTCTGGCCAGGTGTTCTACCACGGACACCTGGACTTACATATGTTAGAGCCATAAACAGAGATGTTTCCCAGTTCTACTGATGTTCTCTAGCCTTCTCTTGTTATTCGTGTAGTCTTTAGCTCAATGAGCATTCTGTGTTGTCTTTTTTACAGGATCCTTGCTTCTAGGAAAAGTAGCCATAGTACTAAAATGTTTTGATTTTCAGGCAGCTGGACTAACCATGGGCTAATGGGTGGAAAAGTGGTAGCCTTGGGAAGTGGTAACTTAGTGGTTACAGAGGTGGGCTTGGGGATGGAGGAGCCAGGTTCAATCCCTTGGGTTAACAAAGGTGAACCATAGAGCAAGAGCCTTAAGCCCTGACTGCTCCCTGGGCTGCTGCAACAGCTGCCCACTCCTCCTAGTTTAACTAGTGATGGGTTAAAAGCAGAAGACTATGCAATTTCCCAAATGTGGGACTCATATGGGTTTATTTAAAAAGAAGTACTTAAATATGGCATTGTATTCCTTTCAAGCATTATGAAGATATTTTCATCTTGATCATATGTTTTCAGAGAGCTCTCTTTTGCAAGCATTGGACCATCCCACTGACTTTCTTACACCTCCATTCTCCTCCTCTACCACCATTCTCCTTCTCCACTTCCATCACTCCACTTGCACATTTTACTCAACTCCACCCTCCTGAACGAAACCTCGCTGAGGTGCTCCACTACAGGGTGCTTTTGCGCACAGTGGGGCAATGATGATGATTATGGCTGGCAGGAGCATTTTGACCTCTACCTGTACCTGGGAGTAGCATCCATCTCATTAACAAATAGGACTTACTTGTGTGTTGTCTGATTATAATGGCCAGAACTCTATTCATTGCAAACTGGCAGAGGATACACATCCCCAGCTTGAGGGTGGGGTTGTGGTTGGAAATGAGAGAAATAAGCAGAAGAAGAAGTCTGCAATAATTTGTGTAAAGACACACTGGCCTCCCTCCTCTTCTTTAGAATACTAATCACATTTCTGATAAAGATAGGTGTAATGTGTTTTCTGTCGATGTGTATGCATATATGTGTTTATGTGTGTAGAGAAGCTGTGAATTGAACTAGAACTGGCAAGATCTCTGTTTGCTTTCTCACCTTGGAGTGTATGTGTGTGTATGTGTGTGTTCATCTAATTTGTCAACCAACCCAAGGTGACCGTGCTGGCTGACGCCTGAGGCCCCCCAGGGCACTGCTGACAGCTTTAGGTGCTAGTCAGAGATTTGTTGCCCCACCTTTTTGTCGTTGTCCTCCTCCCACCAGTACCCATAATCCACTGGGGCTATAAACCAAATCCTGGTCCTCCCACCAGAAGTGATACCTTAAGAGGTTAAAACAAAAGAGGTGAGACATGAGAAGTGGGTTGATCGCAAAAGATGTTCTCCCATTTGGAGCTGAGAGACTGATGGATGGAGAAAGAAGGGGGTGAGGGTGCCTGTCTGACACACAATGTCATAGGTCAAAGGTCATAGTAGGGGAAATGAAAATGAGCTCATTGGCCTCAGTATCATTCTTTAGAGAGCTGCTGCTGTCTCTGGCCACACACCTCAAAGTATTGCCCCCTTCGCCACAATGCACCCTAAAAATGTTGCCTTTCTTGTTTATTCTCATCTGTATCAGTGAATTAATTAACTGTTTGGTACAGTAATAACATGAAGTCATTACTGTACCTGTAAAAACAACATGGTGTCTGTTTTAATATTCAGACATCTGGCCTTTTGTGGATTGCTGGTCACTTTGCTCCAGTCTTGATACTATGAGAAGGTTTACACCAAACTAGATTTATGTCTCTGTTAGTGAGTGCAAGTGAATGAAGAGCTTAATTAGTACAGTGTTAACAAGAACCAATTGCAATGATTTCGAAATGTCATAATCACATATTTTGTGATAAATTGAACAAGAAAAACATAAAATATCAAAATAAATCATCTAATTACATATAATTAGTAGCTTATTTTGAATTTGATGGCAACAACATCCCTCAAAACTGTATCATTCTCTATCACTTGGTTTACAAAGTTTTTTTTCTTCTTGCTTTTCATCAGTTTTCCACATATGTGGATGACAAAATAACAACAAACACGTGCTTCCTCTGCTCTGTATGTGGTGTGAGGGTATCAGCACTCTGGGCCTGCACAGCATGAGGGGCAGAGGGCTGTGTGAGGGAACAGATGGTGGTGGGGCAGGAGGATGTCAAGGCACAAAGTCAGCGGGCACAGTGGGAACACTGCTGATCTTGTGGCCTTGGCTAGACAAAACAAGCAAAATCCTGATACAAGGATTTTTTCTTTCACACCTCACTGGCACAAACGCGCATTAATCCTCCACTAGGAAAAGTTTCAACCATAACACAGTGCTTGTAGAGTATGGAAGCTGGCAAGTTTGTGGATTGCTCATGCTGATGTCAACATGCCAACAGTTCATACATGTATTTCATCACTCGCTACAGACCATCAGTGCTCGATATTCCCACTGTCACTGTGGGAATATCTTTTATTGTACATCCAAGTCAGCTTTCCCATATTGTACAACATGAGGGGTTTGAATGACCACTGTCATACTAGTCTTGCAATCAAAGACTACAAAGTATAAGTTTAATAAGTTTATGGCTCCAAGGGTTTCATCCATAGTACACTGCAGATTTGAGGTCTGGTTGTTCAGTCATACATTCAAGCGTATGCATTTGGATGCATAGGTTTAGAAATATGTATGGGATTATCTATCTAATCTAATGGATTTATTATAAGTATGCAACATAAGGCTTATTATTATTACTATTATTATTAATAATAATAATAATAATAATAATAATAATAATAATAATAATAAGCCTAATGTTGTGCATTAGCAGTGCTGGAAATAACAGTTTTCTGATTTGCTAGAAATAATAAGAAAATACAGCAGGTTTCAGAGTTGGATCTAAAAAGAAGAAGGTTGAGTTCAGAGTCCAAGTCAACCTTAGTGTCTTAGTTGAACAATCTTGTCTTCAATCTTGTCTTGAACAATCTTAAGGTAAGCACCTTAAGAAGTCTGGGGAGCACTGGCCAGAAAACTTGGAAAGTGAAAACACATGGTTCGTGGATTCATTCCTCTCTACACTTTACTTGTATTTTTCAGGAAGCTGAAGGAAACTGAATTGAAATCTATGGTTGCTGTGATGGGACCCGTCACTTTGACTCTGAAATTTCATTTACTGGCCTCTACTAGTGTTTGTATTTATGTGTTTATACTATTTCCACTGCTACTATAATGATTTGCTGAAAATAATATTTCTATTAACTTACAGATGTAACTTTGCAGTTTAATGATCTCAAAAGATTGGGGCTCTTGAGGCCCTTGACTCTTGAAGTCTATATAGTGATTTTGCTTTTGGTCATAATCATTTAAACAGGTTTTCTATGGAAAAGAGGTTTAAATTTGTTTGTTAAAGTTCTAGAATGAAGAACACATTAAGTAATGAAAGTTAGAAAAGAAAAACCTCCTATCCATCTTATTCTTCCTAAGCTTAAGTGTTTTTTTTTTTACCTTCTTTTTACTTTTCATGTTTTCATTATGTAAACCACTTTGAATTACCTTGTTGCTGTAATATGTTATACAAACAAACTCGCCTTGCCTTGAAGCCAATGTGCTATGGTGATTCAAGATGACACAGTTTGTCATTGTGTCTGTTGACAAGGGATGACAAATTACCGAAGGATCTCCTCGGGGGGTCTAACTACACACAAGCTGCTCCCAGACATCCATGGACCCCCCTCATGATCCATAGCACACACAAACTCTCTAATGCTGTCACACATGCTGATGAAATGTTCTTTAATACTCAGTCAACAGTATTGACATCCCGTTGGATAGAAGGATCCCCGTGAGGGAGAAAAGTATTGATTTTGTGGGACTATAGGACCATGGAGTCCTGGTGACATATTCCGAGTCACATTGCTATTATTGGGAGATTAGTGGGGCTATTACATCTCCCAGGCCACATGGACATGACACTAGGAGGCGTGGCTGCCAGATGACCCTCCATGTGAACTTCTTGGAAGAGAATTAGCTACTGCCAAGGATGTGAATTAAGACTGGATTTACTCACAAACATCAGAGTTGGTACTATAACCACTGTTCCATAATCATATCGAACAGGTATTTAATCTGAGCACAGTAGACTGTGGTTAGAGATGAAATCAACAAGTGAGCAGTAAATGGAAGAGACAAAGTAGGTAGTGCAGCATTCAAGGGATGGTAACAGAGTGGAATAAAATGTAATTCATCATCCATTTATCCATTCCATTTATCTGGCCCTTACATTATAATTTTTTAAATTCTCAGGCACTTATATCACTGAGTAGTTTTTAGCAAATGTTTTGAAAAGAGGACAAAATAATGCACACATAGAGAATTATTTCAGTTGGTGTTTCAATTTGGAGCTTTACTCTCTCTTTGACAGGATGTAAATCAAATTTCTGATAAAGATGCTCAATTAGTCTTTCTTATTTGGCCCACTGTTATTCAGTCTGTGAAAACGTGATAAGCTGGACACCACTGACTTGTGAATGAAGTGCATCAAAAAAAAAACAAAGCATATTTCTACACTTAGGCAACTCATGATTGTAAAACACTCCCTTAATTATCCTTTGTTTCTTCCTTTTCTTTCCCTTTGGGCAAAAAGGTAATAAGACAATGTATGAAATAAAAGTAATGGCATGAAAAAGTAGATGTGATCTATTACAGTTGAAAGACACGTAGGTCACAGTCAAAGGTTTGACTTTTTATTCCAGGATATGTGGAAACTGCATTCTTTAGAAATGATGTACCTCTTAAAAGTAACATCAGTGCTCTATGGTACAACATAAAACAGGAGGTAAGAGACAGGAGGTTGTGGTTTGCATCAAGCCTGTACTTGGCTTTCACCTGTGACAAGAAAAAGTTAGAAAAACATTGGGAAAAGTTAAACTTTCCCAAATTTAAGTTGACTCTTGCTTGTTTAGATTAGTTGCTTTGCTGCTCATCATTGTCATTCATGCAGCTATGGTAAAAGTCAGAATTGAAAACTAAATCATCTGTTTTTAACATAATGACTATTCAGATCTCTGAATTTGGAGTTTGATGAGGTTTAAAATTAGTTATGGGATAGTTACATGGCGCAATATAATAAGAAAATATCTTGAAATCCTTTAAATTTCAATAATTAAAAAAAATACCCAGTGGGACTGTTTCATTTGGGTTGTTTTGAAATCAGTGTCTTTTTACCCCTATAAGCTAAGATGAGAAACTTATTAACTGTGGCCCATCTGAAGCAGCAATTATTGGCAGAATGCTCTGGGCTCTGGTTCCTGACCTGTGGTGAAGACATGACCTCTGCAAAAAAAAAAAAAAAACTCAAGGTGGAGGTCTCGATGATTGATTAACTGACCTGGGAGGACCACCACTCTAAACTGGCTCGGGCATATGGTGCTAAATGCACTCTGGACTGCTGCATTTCCAGCAGTCATCCTTTGTGTATGAACACTCATTCTCGTTATTCTTACTGATGTTAGTGGTACGCTCTTCCTGAAGTTTTGCATCCTGTGGTGATTTTACTTCATTATGTTGCAGACAGATGAAAATTAGCACTTTATACATTACCTACTAAAAATTGAAGCAATGTAAAAAAACACCTTCTTGTTATCAAACCTCCGTAAATCTAATATTAAGCAAATAACACAAATGCCGTTTACAAAAACTAGAAAATTGGATGATCAAAAATATATTGTTTAAAAAGGCACATGCTAATTTATAGCAATAAAATACCTGGTCTTCATCTAAGCCATAATTATGTATATACACAGGTTAATATATGTGTGTGTGTGTGTATATGTATATATA
>JAOWBL010003674.1:0-12018 GCA_028564865.1 Zenarchopterus dispar | reverse complement strand
GGGGCAGAAATGAATGAATTAATTTATAATAATAATAATAATAATGTGTGAATTAAATGTATCTGATTTCAAGATGAGATCTCAGACTTTCAGTTGACAGTGACTGGCCATTTTGAACATATTCAAAACATCTGGTATTTTATTCTCTAACAGATATTTTATATATATATATATCTCAACGTTGTAAATGCTGATGCTTGGTTTCAAAATGTTTACAATATCCGTTACACTGGGCTACTTGAAGGCTTTGCTGTTATCTTTGCCAGCCGGAGGTTAGAGCCGGATCATCAATCACTCTCTGCAGTGTTAATTGCTGTTCCTTTCTGCTGCAGCTCCGTGTTTTAGACTACAACTACAACCAAAATAAAACATTTCAAGGAATATCAAGGAATAGGGTTTCCTCTTCCAGTCTCTCTGGACCGCAATAAAGGAATTCACTGGTTTGTTCCGAAGTCTTGCTGACGTCAGAAAAGAGGTGTCAGCCCTTCGTCGTCCAACGTCAGGGAAAGCGGACTTGTCGATTCACCTGCAGCATCATTTTCCCACACAAAAAGGGAAAATCAACTTCTTTTTTATTGTTTGCACACTGACCATCGGCAGGCTAACGAAATGGATATTAATGGTGCAAATTCGGAGAAGTCACATCTGATAGAGGAGAAGAATGCGAAGATGTATTCCCTAAAGCTGCAAAGGTAGGAAGATAGGTTATGCTGCATTATAAATAACTGCATGCACGGGATATATTGTTCAGCTGGGTTACCTGAGCAAAATATGTCACGTTAATTATGCAAAAATTGTTTAAAGACGTGTTAAATTTAACGAACGTATGTGGTAAGGGAAACTGGCAAAACCATTTGATATAGTAGTAGTAGTAGTAGTAGTAGTAATAATAATAATAATAATAATAATAATAATAATCATGGCACAGATTGATACAACATTTATGCACGTGGCACAATGCATGTTAAGTAGGCTGTCACGCTTGCAGGCTGTTTTATGTGAATGAACAAATTCATTTTCATGCTTGGCTCGTTTCTGGACAGCCCGTGACAAATGGCCCCGGGGTCATGTTCACTGAGCAATGCTAAAAAGTCATCATCTGTCATTAGGGGATCACGAAGGGTCTTCGAGCACGTTCAAAGCGCAGAAACGGACATCGTCGAGATTTTTAAGAACTGCGGGTGTGGGTAGCCACAGCAAGTGCACGTGGGGCGATAAATCAAGTTCGTGCAAAAGCACAAACAGGAGTAAACTAAGCCTTTGTTTGAAGTAAACACACACACGCACACACACACACACACGCGCGCGCACACGCACAGACATATGAAGGCGTCCGAGAAAACAAGATTTCGCTCTATCAAAAATGGCCAGACTTTAACAATACGTGCTTTACTTAAATTATTTTTGGCAATTAAATAATAGGCTACTTTTCTATATTATTAAATCATAGTCATACAGAAAATATAAAAAAAGAACTAGGGAGAAATAGAACATGACAACAAAACGATTTTCTCTGCAGAGTAGACTAATACATTCGTGGCCGATCCGCTTCTGCTGACGCAGTCGTTTTCCACATTTTGTGGAAACAACCGAATAAGCTCGAATAAAACCGACTCTTTTATCGTAAACTCATCAAGACCCGAATGGTTCTGCCAAAAAAAGAAAATATATTTTCTTTATCTGTGTTTTACCAGAAGGCCTTCGTGAGATATTAAACTTAACATGAATTGATAAAGCTCACGCTTCAGAATAATCTATTTTTCACTTTTGGAGAATTAATTTGCCATATTAAAAAAAAAAAAAAAAAATAAAGGGGAAGTGATATAAAATGCATATGAAGTAACCAAGAGAGATAGATAAACAGCATAAGCTATTATAGATCATATAGACATTGTTACAAGAATGGAGGCCTTTGCGGTAAAAGAGCGATAACGTTAATACCGAACGAATTTATTCGGGGGTGAAATACGCGATAAAAGGCAGAGACAGACAGATGTGGCACCACATTCAGGATTTCACGCGCCATTTGCAACGTTCTCTTGCGCGTGTCTAATGTTATTAGTCTTTTTTCCCTCTTCTGGAATTACATTGTTTGAGGAGGTTATATTTGGTATTGCCATTCAGACCAAAACATATACTAGCGTAAATTCATCATTTTATTTGGACTCTGCAGAGGTGTCTTTTTTTTTTTTAAATATGAACGCTCAGACATGTACTACTAATAAAGAAAAACATATTAATGTCACACCGTGGGAGAAAGCGTGTTTAATTTGGCAGACATACGCCTATTGTTTTGTGTGTATGCCCGTGTAATATGTCTGCCTGTGATAGAAGTTGTAGGGCGAAGACTGCACTTGGTAGTACTTCAGTTCAACCGTAGTTCTATAATCGAAGAAATTATAACAAAATTAAATTAGAAGAATGCTGATCAATGCCAAATCCCAGCGTGTTGAATATTCACAGTCCAGATATTGGCAGAAATTAGTCTAGATCAAATGAAATGAAATAAAATAAATTATTTGTCTTTAAATACCATTTACAACTAAGAGTTAGAAAATGTCTTAGTCAACTAATCATTTCAGTTTCAGGTTAATGAAGGTTACTGCTTCTGGCTATCTGAGAATACATAGTCAATGGGCCCTAAAATCAGATTTTTCCTCTGAAACGCCTTAAGGTAAATAAAAGATTATTGGTTTTGTAATAGGAGGATAGCTTCGTATAAGCTATCCATGGCAAACCTTTAGGATGTAAGGATTCTGCATTATCAGTAAGTGTAGAGCAGGGTAAAACTATTCATGTAAGATATCTAGCATGTATTTATATAGCATCTTTACAATACAAGTTGTCTCTAGGTGCTTTCGATAGACCCAGAACATGGCCTCCAATCAATTATTATCTATATCAGGAAAAGCATTTCATGGATTACAAAACAGCTGAAGTTCAGTTCAGTTCAGTTCAAGTTTATTTGCATAGCATCTAGCACAAGTTCCCAGACAACAAAAGATTGTTATTTTTGTTTTTTATTTTGTCATTCTTTTTCTGACCAAAAATTAAAAATATAAGGGTGTGCATTTTGTGGTCAGGACAATGCAAGAAATCCCGGGAAGGAAATTTGGGCTTTTTCTTTTTTTTCTTCTTTTTGGTTTGTTTTTCAGTTTTTATGATGGAGAGTTTATTTATTGTTGTGGACTGTTTTTGATGTTAGCCAACGTTTTCTCAAAATGTACTGAGGGTGTGTGTATATTTTGATATAAAATAAATTAATATTTATCTCACTGGCTATAAATCATCATTGTAAACAAAGTCAAAGGTGAGATAATGTTGCAAGATTATTTTGGTCAATTCTGAGAAGTATTACCATTAATTAGCTCATAAGAAATTCTTGAATTAATTGCCTGGTCACTGGAAAAAAATGTTTTGGTTCATCTGTGATGATCACTGTATAAGATGGCATACAATCCGTAAAACAATAAAATAAAATAAAATAAAATAAAATAAAATAAAATAAAATAAAATAAAATAAAAACTGCAACATATGCATCATAGGTACATAACACATAAATAATGGGCAAACATTGTGGCAAAAAAGTAACAAAAATGTGTGGGGCAACACACTTTGTCATCACCCTCATTCCCACCCATCAGGGGTGTCCAATCCTGGTCCCCGAGAGCTACTATCCTGCAGATTTTAGATGTTGCCCTGCTTCAGCACACCTGATTCTCACTAATGGTCGTTAACAGGTTGTCAGCCATCCATCCATTTTCTGTACCTGCTGAATCCATTTCTGGTTCAGGGGGGTCTGCTGGAGCCAATCCCAGCCCATTGTAGGCGATAGGCAGGGGTACACCCTGGACAGGTCACCAGTCCATCACAGGGTTGTCAGCCAATTCTGAACAAGTCTGTGACAGTTACTTGTGTCATGATGTGAAGATGCAGGGAAACATCTAAAACATCCAGTTCTCGAGGATCAGGATTGGACACCCCTGGTCTACATTGACTTCCATGTCAAAATGTCCAAATTTACAACAGAAATAAACATATTTACTGCATACTTTTTAAAATGTTTTGGCGTCCATGACAACTCTGAGATGGGTGAATTTTTACCACATCAGGACAATTTATATTAAGCAAAAATTTGTTTCCAATATAATTGATTGACAGTTGGCTCAGCCAGTGGGTATCCATTATCACCTTCTGATTCATAATCTGCATGTTTAGCTAAGCAACCAACCATTTGTACGAACCAAGACTCAACTAAAAATGACTGTCATTTTTTTTTATTTTGCCTCCGAGAACATGTTAAATGGTATATTCTGCTATAAACGATCTATTTTCTCACCTCATCACTCTCCGCATCCCTACCCTTGCTCTGTACCATACCTACACCCATACCTACCCCCATCCCCATCTCCACCTCTACTCCCACCCCACCTCTACTCCCATCTCCACCCTCACCACCCGAGGATGCATAATGTTATGAAGCTAACAAAGGCTATGACACCAAAAATAATCCCTGTAGAGCATACAGCCTTCACCCTTTGGTATCCCTCATATGTTTATTATGTTGGTGGTTAATTATAAGGTCAGGCCTTTTATTAAATTGGAATCAGAATCAGAGAAAAGGTGCGTTTGTGTGTATGTCCAACTAAAGTTAATACCTCACCAAGTGGTCTGGTGATATGCTTTTATGAACTGTGCATAACATTTCTTTCTGTGCTCAACTCATTGGCAATAGTTACATGAACTTTGTTGTTGGGGACTTTATCTGTTAGAGATTAAGATACAAATGTGATTTGAGGAATATAAAAAAAAAAAACTACTTTGTCTTAAGGTTCTCCAAGCAGTTTAACTCAAAATCACTTGTTCAGAAGCAGCTATATAAGGTTGGACAACTTTGTGTATATGTGTGAGATACGTCCAAGCTATGAAACTTTTGAGAAACATGATATTGCTGTTTATCTAATTGTATACCAAGCAGATGTGCTAGTTTTCCTTCTTTTCTGAATGGATTACGTTTTGGTCAATAAAAATGTATCTGATTTGAAGGACGGACAATCCCTCTCATTAATAACGTTCTGTCTATATCCCCACAGCTCCATTCCAGACTCAAAAGGGCAATGCACAGACTTTCATTTCAAGAACGGGGGGTCAGGTGCCATTGAGCTGAAACGACGCATTGGTGCACACTGCCATGGATCCAAAGCTTTAGTCTGTGAGGAAAAAGGGGACAAGCTATTGGCAAAGAAGAAACTTTACATTGCTTCAGCAGTCTGCCTTGTCTTCATGGTTGGCGAGGTTATAGGTAAAAGTTGAGAACCTCATGTGCAACATAAACAAAATATTTGAATGAAGCTCATACAAAGTTTTTGGTTGAAAAAAAAATTAAATACCAGTAGGTCTGTTTTCACATAATATATTTTTTCTAAAAGTATTCCTAGATGTGTGCTTAAGTTTGTCTTCATTTTTGGAATGTTATGCAAGCTTAAAAATCAAGAAGTTTGCTTTTCTAAGAAAGGCAAATGTAGCAAAATTCTCATTTCCTGAGCAGCAAGTTAGTACTGATAACCCTCCTCCATCGACAGCCAGTGAAGTGCGATAAGAGCATTTGATGTCTATGATCACCTGGTTCTCAGAGGAAGCTGATCTAGAGAAAAGAGCATTGTCTGAACAGACATCGGATGGGTTGTGCAGCTACTCAGTAGTACACCAGATAAGTAGTTCAATCATTTGCAAATCCCTCTTTGCACTCTGTTTAACTGATACTATCTATATTTGTATTAGAATGTTTTTCCTCCAAAGGGGTGGTTTAGGTATAGCCAGAAATCCTATACATGTATATTCCATTAGTTACAATCTATTCCAGTCCACAGCTAAAACACTTATGAGAATGAAATGTACCGTCATGTAACATCACAGGTCTTTTTAAGAAAGTGAGTTTTGTGCATGTTCTGCTTAAGCTGACCATAAAATGAGATAAACTAAGGATTTTCCACAGTATTATCTATTACCAGTATCTATCAGTATCTATTACCACAGTAACTTACACTGTGAATAAAACCTGGTTCTCAATTTTCAGAAAGTCAAAGTTACTTTTTGTTTTTTCTAAATAGGAGTTTTCCCAAGGTTGACAACTCCTTAATTGCTTTTTGTTGCTGACTATTTTTTTCCATAATCTGATCAAAAAAGAAAAAAAAAGGCAACAACTTTTATTTATTTTGCTGACTAGTTTTCTTCCATACCCTTAACACAGATTATTTTCAACACAGATAATACATGTTTCAGAGAATGGCAAATACCTGAATTTTTGCCTAGCTATGTAACAGGTGTTATTACATGTTTATTGGCCACTACAATACAAGGGACTTTCAAATAAAATTTAAATAAAAAAATGCAAGCCAAATGAACTTTTAAGTCTAATGAAACTAACCTCCTCAGCTTTGACCACAATCTTCATCTTTACATTGTGTGAGGGGAGATGGTGGGGGCTTGTCTGGAGGATGTGCCTGACCCTGTGATTGGCATTTGGCTAACACACTCACTGGCTGCGATTGAAGGAGTTGCAATGGGAGCAGTGGAAACTTGTAAACTGCAGTCCAGGCTGCAGGTAGGAAAAGAGACAACAACATTACAGCAGATAGTGCTACTTATTGGTCAAATTACTGTACTACAACACTCCCACTTGATTTTACAATGGTATTTAGAACCCTTAAATAATAATACAGAGCAGTGCTCTCTTTCACAAACTAACAAGAAAATAGCTAAATATGTTATTAAAAAAAGTAAATTCCTCACATTTTTCTTTAAATACATTTACTCTATTCATAGTTACCTTGAGGAACTCCATTTTCTACGTTGTTTTATACTGATGTTACTGAAATTTCCCTTTTTTATATGATCCAGCATTCTTGAAGAGAACAATGTCTGATCAGTCCCCTGAGACTTTTAAATCTTTTTTTGGTCAAAGACTTGGTCACGATATCAACTTTCATGTCACTTATTGGACAATATTGCAGTTTTATTTGTCCATTGTGCATACATTCATGGATGTAGTGGTATCAAATGTTTATGTGTTTAGTTCTGGAGTCAGCTACTGGATTTTTCACAATGGCCCCTTGGTTGTCTTTCAGGATCACGGTAGATGTATCCTCAATTCTAAGGTCACACGGTAAACATCTCAGGCAAATTCCTTCTTCAGGAGCTTGACTGAGTGTGACATACTCAGCTTCTGTTGTTGAAAGTGCAACAGTTGCCTGTTTCTTGCTGAGCCAGCTCACTGCTCCTCCACTCACTAGAAACATGTTGCCTTTTCTCAACTGTTGCCATCCTGGTCACCAGCCCAATCTGCATCTGAGAATTTGATTAAAGCTCCAGAGTCTGACCACTCATACCTGAGGGCAAAATTCACTGTCCCTTTAAAATATTCTCTTCACAACAGTCAGATGTGAAGTATTGAGATCTGAGTTTAACTTGAGTAGCTTGAGTATATCTGGTCATGTGGCTATTGAAGCATACAGCAGACTTCCAATCATTGACTGATAGTTTTGTTGATGTACTGGCTTACTAACGCCATCACTTTTCTGCAGTTGCATATTGGTATCAGCATAAGCTGCTACAGGATTTGCACAAGCTAGGGCAATAGGGTCACGAGCTCTGGGTAGTAACAGAAAGAATGAGATCGCAGATACAAGCCCAGACACCTTGTGGAGAAAATGAGTTTTCTCTGCAAGGTTTCTGGGCTCTTCCTTAGAAGTAGAGTGAGAAACACGGTCATCCAGGAGGGGCTCAGAATAGAGCTGCTACTCCTCTGCATCGAGAGGAGCCAGATGAGGTGGCTCGGGCATCTGGTGAGGATGACTCCTGGACGCCTCCCTGGTGAGGTTTTCCTGCCATGTCCCACTGGACGAAGATCCCAGGGAAGACCCAGAACACTTTGGAGGGACTATCTCTCTCTGCTGGCCTGGGAATGCCTTGGGATCACCCCAGATGAACTGGACAAAGTGGCTGGGGAAAAGGAAGTCCATACCTCCCTGCTTAGCCTACTGCCCCCGCGACCCGACCACGGATAAGCTGAAGAAGATGGATGGATGGATGGATGGAGGATTTGCATTATCCATTCCATATTTCTTAAATATGGCTTTAAAATAGTGCTTCTGATGCAGAAAGACACAGTTCTTCTCTTTGTCTTCGACCATAGCGATGCCCAGACTATAGGATAACTCAGCCATGTCTTTCATCTTGTAGCACTTCTTGAGAGCTGCTGTCAGCTTGTTCATGCTCTCAGTTGACTTTGTTATCAGAATGAGATCATCCAAGTAAATTGCAAGTATCTTGAACTCTTGTCTTGATTTCACAAACACAAAGAGATCTGATGTGCTCTGTTTGAATCCAATTTCCATCATGAACTCTGTGAAAGCCTAACTCCAGCAACAAGGAGACTACTTTAGTTCATGTACTGATTCTTTCAATTTGCAAACCAGGAGTTCCTGCCCATGTTGGATGTGTCCCTCTGATTGCTCCATGTAGATTTCATCTTCAAGGTGTCAATTGAGGAATTCAGTTACGAATTCCATCTGGTGGACATGTATATTGTTTTGATTACCAAAGGACAGTAATGTATGAATAGAGCTGAATCCCACCAATAGTGAAAATGTCTCATCATAGTCAGCACCATATAACAGTAAACGGCCCTAGGCAACGAGTCTGCACTTTCATATCTTCACTTGTCCATCACTATGATGCTTGACTTTGAAAATGCATCTTTAACTCACTGCCTTTCTGGCTTTTGGTAAATCCACTAAATCCCACATTTAATTTTCCAGCAATGACTAATATTCTGAATTTGCCATGTATTGCCATTCCTTTGTATTAGGACTCATCATTGCTTCTATGGTATAATGATCAATAGTAACCATATCAGAAATGAGGTGGTATGTGTATTTTCAATCCCCAGCAGCCTGCACATCTCCTGAAACACAGCTGACTTGAATTTCATGCCCTGGTCGCTATGCAATGAGTGTGGAGCTCCATATCTGCACATCCACTCAAAGGCAATATTGTCCACCATTGTGGTTGCTTCCTGGTTGGGACTCGGATAAGCTTCCACCCACTTACTGAAACAGTCGCTCACCACCCATATGTAGCTATTATGTCTCTTGGTCTTGTTCAGTGGACCCATCAGATCAACAGCTACCCTCTCCATGTGGGCGTCCCTAACTGTGCTCATGGCTGCTTGAAGAGTTTTCTTGGGGCAAGCCTTAGCAGTACAGCTAGTGCAGGTGTGGCACCATAGTGTGACATAATCTTTAATGTTGTGCCAGAAATATCTTGTTTTGGTGTGAGCGAAGGTTCTCTCCACCCCAAAATGGCCACCCACAGGACCATCATGCACTGCTTCATCACAGCTGCACAATAAATTTGTGGTAGCAGGATCTGGGGATGGAACACTTTTCCATCCCCACTCGCTACGGTAGAACTTTCTCATTAAAGTCCCATACCTCTGACAGAGCCATTTCCACTGTGCCCAATAAGCTTTGGTTGCAGGGCTACAGTGGGCTATGTCAGTCCAAGCAGGTTGGCCTCTCCCTCCTCAATCCACTTTCACACAATTGCCAGGTCTGGATCCGTCATTTATGCAGCTCTCAACTGCTCATGGGTCCACCACCAAACAGATCAGCCTGTTGTGACTCAGTCCCCCTGTGGACGTTGGGATGAGGTAAGAAGTGGTTGTGGTTGTCACTTTTGTGGGTGTCAACTACCCCCATTAGAGGCTGTTCTGGGGGTCTTGTGGCAAAGACCTCTGTTGCTAGGTTCTAAGTTAGGTTGCATTGTGTTTCCTGGGGGGTCTAGTCTCAGCAGGAAAGGTTTGGTAAAAGCGGAGGGACATCACATTCCTCCATGCCCCAGAGTCTAACAAGGCACAGATTTCAACTCCAAAAAGAGTCACCTGAACACACATTTTCTCCTCCTCTTGGCTCCTTTCACCCACAACCACTGTGGCTGCAGTTGGTGCTGGAGCCTGTGCAGGAGATGGTGTGACATTCACTGCTGGTTGTGTGGGTCAACTAGGGGAGGGAAAATTTCTCCAAAAATGTCCAATCCCTGAACAGTTATGGCACACAACCTCTCCCAAGCCTACTTTCTTAGGGCTGTCAACCTTTTTCTTCCACCACTGATGGGGCGCCCTCTCTGGTGTGCCAGGATATTTCATGGTTTCTCTCTTTAGCTTCCCATCACAAAACCAGTTTTCATTTTCATGTACTGTGGCTGTTCTGGTTCTTTGTTCAGAAACACCGGCTCCCCCTTTCCGCATGAGTTGTGTGGCTGCCCTGTACAGCCCTTCTTGTGGTCTCGTACCTGTGAGTGATGTCACAGGCTCTCGCCAATGTATGTGGCTTCTGCTCCAGTTCCTGCACCAGGTCAGCATCAGCCAAGGCATTGGTGAATATCTTCACACCAATAGCATCCTGCTCCAATTCAGCATATGCAATTGCAACCTACCTTTTCATCAATGTCATCTCTCAGTGTATGTAGGCCTTTACCTGGTTTTCTCGTTCTCTGTCTTAGTTCAATACCAATGCCTAAAGCATGTTTTGAACATGCCCCTCAACCTCCTCCAGAATGCATTGATAACCCCAGCGAGCTGATTGTGAATTTTTTTGGAAAACTCCAGCTGCATAAGTCAAACTGAACCTTAGCTGTACTCCCATAGTCTTATCTGACCAGTGGTTTGCCCTGGCACAGCTTTCAAACTGGTACAGGACACCTTTCCATACACCAGTCCTGTCAAACTGGCCCAGCTGCAGCACAGGTATCCTCTCACTCTGTCCATAATATTCATTGTCACTGCTTTCTATGAGGCCCTCGTGGTGTGCTGACTGTTGTGAGGTGAGATGGGGCTTTGGCTTTCAGGGACAGCTCGGGGCCTGCACTGCACGACTTGGTGTTACATGCTGGGGCACAAATTAGGTGTCCAATGACACCATTTGGGGGGTGGTGGTAGGGATGGGGATTTAGGGGGGTCTGATTGTGAGAAACTGGGGTACTGGTGGAGCAATAGTCAATGTTCATTTGGGCAAAGGGATTTATTATTTGGCCTAGGGTTGGGTCAGAAGCTGCTGTAGGTAATGGTGCAACGGGAGTGTAACTAACTTGTGAGGATGTTACAAATTCACCACAGGTTTCCTTTTGATGCACTGCCGACTGGGTGATGGAGTTGGTAGATGAATGGCCATTCTGCTGCTCCGTTAGCCTTTGTCAGCTCATGGTAACCACAAAGGGGTTAGTACCCTGACTGTTCCCGGCACATCTGTCATTTATTTCAGTTGTTACATTTTCTCCAAAAGTCTCTGTCATGTCTGATGGTCATGACAAATGGATTCTTGCCTATAATTGAGTTGGTTACTTCCATTATTTTTTGCTTAGCAATGTAATGGTCCAAGCGTGCTGTTACTACTTGTCCCATGCCATACAACTACCTTAAACGCAGAGCCCTGTCATTTTCTGAACACCAAATAATAATTATCTCTAACTTTCCAAACTAAATCTCAGATGAGCCCCCATTGTTACAAACACCAAGCTGACAGCTATCAAACCATAATGAGGGGATCCCTAGGACCACTAGTTCCTATAGCTTGTGTTGGCTCATTGCGGCAACATGTAAACAAAAATGGGACTTCAACTGCGTTTGAGAATGGCACTTTATTCAGCACTGCAGGGATGATGCATAGCCTCCCTCATCAGTGTCCAGCTCTTAAAGAGACTGAAATTAGTAAAACAAAAACAAAAATGCAAGCTGCACTCGACCTCACAAAATGTGTCTCTTTTCTTTCTGTGTCGCACCCATCTGACATCACACTCTACACACAGCGCACTGACGTCTCACACCTCCTACATCAACTACACATTCACCCCCCCGCCCCCCCGCCCCCCCCACACACACACAAGTCACACATATCAGGTTCAGCCTGTATCTATCTATCTATCTATCTATCTATCTATCTATCTATCTATCTATCTAT
>JAOWBL010003673.1:0-12018 GCA_028564865.1 Zenarchopterus dispar | reverse complement strand
TTTTATTCAGTGAAATGGTGTTAGAAAGGTTATATGTTACTTCTCTGATTTAGTGTCTAGCTAACAACAGCATAAACGCATAGAAACAGGCCTCATAAATAGATGAGCGTTCATCTGTCAGGATGCTAAATCAATCCAAAACCCAAGAGGCTACACTGCACTTGCTAATATGTTGCAACCAGGAAGTGAATGATGAGTCCCCATTCCTCAGTGGAGGTTTGGTTGCAGAGATACCAGAAACGATCAATAGTATCTTTCATTCAAGACAGAATTCGGTCCTGTCGCTCACTGTACCAGAGAAGATATCAGAGTAGTAGCCACAATCCAAATGCTGCTGCTGTAACTTCTTTATCTCCCCAGACAGATGGAAATCCAGCCACTGACAACATGTAGCACTAGTTAGTTGTGCACACTTTCATGGGCAACTGGAGCTGGGAGGGAAGGGTCTTCACCATATTTCTGCTTACCGTAGCTGAAGAAAACGAACACTCAGCACAACTTTATCCAGTGCTCTTCCGTGACAAGACTGGACATAAGCACAGTCAAAGTTGTTGGAAAAACACATCAATTCCAAACTGAAAATGGGCAGGAAAAATATTGTTGCGACCAAACAGATGGAGGACCTGACGTCCTGTTGCAGTGATTCAACTGGAATCACTGCAATCAGCTCAGGATGACAACAGCAGCAAGCACGCCAACTACCAAAACCACCAGCATTTTCTTATCTACTAGTTACACTTACAAACATAAACTGCAAGCCAGGGAACACTTTCAGTGACAGCCTGACATCAACCTAGCTCAAAAGTACAAGACTAAGAATTTAAGAAAAACAAGCTCATCTTACTGATGCACAAGAACAGCTTCTTCCCCTCAGCCATCAGACTCATGAACAACAGTTAAAGGAGTCATAAAACAGCCACACTATGCTCCTGCTATTGTCAACACATGTATGTTTTTTTCTCCTAAAAGAGTATTTTATTTTATTTTGATGTATTTTGATTATTCACATGTATTTATTTTTATTCTGTTTTTACTTTCTAGCATTTTATATTATATCTGCACCATCACATCAGAGTAATTTCCTGGTCTGTAAACCTGTTTACTGGCAATGGCAACAAAGTGATTCCGATTCTGAATAAGTAAATAAAATGCTTTGGCCAGAACCTACTCATGAATGTGAGTCACTGATGTAAACAGGAAGACTCAACACAAACAGGATGTGTTTCTTTAAAGCAACACTTCTAGTGTAAGTTGTGAAAACTAAAGCCGGGGTTGCTTTTGTTCTTGAGAACGACAGCCGAGTGGGAATGATTTATGAAAGACTTGTTGATTCTGAGCAGTTGAGACATGCACAACCTTGTTTTCCCACTAAATGACTGTGTAAAGCTTGCCAAACCTCAAGGAGTGACACCATCACGCTTGCAGGAAAAGCACAGGAACTGATGCAAAACCTGAGCACAGTGGAGCGTCACTCATCCTTCAACATTCAGCGTCCTGTTAGACATCAGATAATCATCCATGAAACTCTAAAGACAAACCCTGAGCACATCGACAGCAGAGAGCAGGATCCCAACGCAAATGCCCATCATTAAAGATCTTTCTTATCATCTGGATAATGTTCCCCCACTTCAGGCTTAATGCTTCTGTAAACACAGCCTAGCAATGAAAAAAGGAGAACCAGCCTCAAGCAGATACGCTCTGGGTTCACCTTTGCTGCAGTTCTGGCTTTTGGGTTCCACATTCTCTAAGCTTCACCTTCAGTCAGTTCACCTTAATGTCATTAAATCACACCATAACAGACACACAGCTAAAAACACCTAATACACAAGTGTCCTCTCATGTTGTCAGTAGTTTATAGTCAAATGCTAACATTATAATAGCTGACTCATCAAATGCAGATGACCAATGGCTGTTAGGAATCCGTTGCCCAGGGACCAGAGCTCGGGCACCTGTACGTTTCAGTTATATAGAAAAATATTTGAGTATTATATTTGAATATCCCGAACTCTCTTCTGATTTATGGAGTTTATGCCAAAAAAAAAAAAAAGAAAGTGTACAATGACATGTTAGTAATACTGATTTGAAGTATGGTGAAGGAGTTGGCAATGATATTTTATCCCTAAATCCAAACAAAACAGTGCTAAACGTCTGCTTGGGATTAAACTGCCAACTTAACATCCAGAGGATCAACAAGGACGTCTACATTTGCTTTCAGGTCAATTAAAGCAACAGTGACTTTAACTACTGTTCTGAAAGTCATAGTATCTATCGTAATCATTATGCAGCCATGCAGCTTTTGTCTCAAATAAGCAGGTTAGCTAAAGAACTGACAATACTTTTGTTAGTTTTCCACAAATAATGAATTACTGAACACTAAACCCAAAGTCATAACTTCAGATCGAGTGCTAGACAGCTAGCAGTAGATCTGACGTTCTGTCTACCCAAATTAAACAAAAGTAAGTTCATTTATTCTTAGGCTGTGCTTCAAAAACAGTATTGATTCTGAAGATTGTCATCTGTGATCGTGGAGTGCATTTTAACCTTATTACCAACTGGGACAAGAAGTTCACATAAGCAGTCATGTAAGCAGTAGCTGATAGATTGTTTGACTTAGCAACTGTAACTAAGGGACTTACAGCTAGTCAGTTGTGTTAACAGACCAATGCTGCTGACTCTGGGTTGACCTGGAAGGATCAGCCAACTTTTTTTATTTGGCCGCTTTATCAAAGTTACCTCTACATTGTTACGATTTTATTCATCAGTCATAAATTCTCAGCTTTCCTTGTTATGCATTTAGTAGAGTGTGCAGAGTTCAGTAGTCCACATTCAGCTTTTGAGACCATTTTAAGTGCATCAGTGTACTTTACAAAGACAGTATTAACAATGGGAATGTGCTTATGCATTTCAAATAGTAAAAGTGTCAGTATAAGTGAACAAGTACATAATCTAGAACGTAGCCCTTGTTTTATATGTTATTTTGGTAGCGTCGTCTGCTACAAAATGTAATGAGTTAGCATGAGTTAAACTAAGCCACAGTCATAGACTGTTAAAAAACAAAAAAACAAGGGAAGAAGCATTGGGTGACGTGATATGTTGGTTTCTGAAAAGTTGCACTGGAGAAGTTGCCCACCGTAGCTGTGTCTACCAGCTCCTTCAGTGGATCCCTGCTGAAATATCTCTGGAGCTGCCAGCAGACATTTACAGCCGAATATACTGTTTAACATGTTCTTGGCGGTGAAATCAAAAAGTACTGTTGGGTTTAGCCATGCTGGGTTCATACAGATGACTGGTTGCTTCACCAGGCGCAGTAACAACGATTTAGGATGATGAAGGGACAAGGACCAGCAACTGGCTGAGTCAACTCCAAATCCATCGTATTACAAATACATTTAATGGTTTATTTAAACTCTCCTGCATGGTACAAAAAATGCACCCCTTTCAGAGTTGTCATGGGTATGAAGTCAAACAACTGAGCCAAAAAACTATTTTTAAACCAGGCTTATTTCTGCTCTAAAGATGGACATCTGAATAAAACGTTTTATCCTGAGTGGACATATCTTCACAAATACTCTGTGCATGTTGACTAGAGGAGCTGGAGGTTGCAGGGAAAGTCTGGGTGGCAAAGAGGTGAGGGTGGGTGGAGGGTGTGAAGTAAAACAGATCCAGGTTGTTAGATATATGTGATGAGAGGAGGAAATTTAACAATGTCCAGTGAACCAAAAGAAGCTAGCAGTTCAGTCAAACTGATGCAAGATTAACACAAAACATCTGTGGTAGGTCCTGATGAGGGTAAATGTGGGAGAAGCTGTTTATGGTCCAGTAATACTCTCCATGTACCTCCTTTTTCTACATCATACATTACTCATCCATGAAGACTCTCTTCTTCCTCTTTCACAGCTCCTTTAGGCCACTAAGGCTCATCGTTAGAGAAAGGCTGGCCCTCCTGAAAGAAATGATACAGAGAAATCAACCTGCTCTGTAATACAGCTAGTCATAGAATTGATGTTGTATCCATGGAGACCGTCCCAATCTCACACAGTCTCAGTCTAGTAACTTTAGAAATGTTTCCCCTCTATACTCTAACACTTAGTTGCTGATGTTATCATATTTTAATGTTCCTGTGACAAAAGAAATTCCCTGTTTCTGCTGTGCTGTTTACTATAGTTTACTATAGTTACATTTCGCAGAGTTGTGCACATGCAAACTGCAACATAATCTCAGTTGTCTGAGTTTCTATGATGCGCAAATGTTCAAAAGCGCTGCTGTTTGAAAAGAAGTGCAAATGCTTACAGCACCTGGTATTCCCAGGTGGTATTCCACCCAAGTACTAAACAGGCCAAACCCTGGTTAGCTTCCAAGATCAAAGGAGATAGGTCATGTTCAGGGTGGTAACAGTTTATTCCAGCCATGACTTTTGCTACTTCAAATCCTTAAACAGTTTCAGATATTCCAGCTTTTCCAAAATCTAAGCACATTGGAATATAATGGGGAAATTTCCAAGTCCTTCAAAGACTTAAACTTCTTACAGACCGTATCACTTCAGCATACTTTCAGCAAGAGACACCATTCAAAATTGAAACTAGTCATAAAACTTTGAACTCTTACCACAGGATTCAGCTTTTTAAAATGTCTTGTAGTGTTTGAAACATTACACTTTAATTTTTATGAAACATTCAACATTTCTAATGGATTTCTGTTGCAGAAAGGTTAAATCTTTAAAATTCTGTTACATACCCCTTTATGGTCCAGATCTTAGACTCAACCCCCAGAAATTATACATCAGAACTAAGACATCTGTGTTGGTTTTCATGAAATATGACTTATGTGGCACTGAAACGTTTGCTTTTCAGCCCAGAGCTCGGAGAGTGCCGATCTCCTGCCTCTCATTTAGAATGGGAGAAAACAATAGATGACCTCTTCAGGACAGATAAAGTTTGGTCTCTCGAAGTCACTCGAAATCCCAAATAATAACCCCCAACATTGTTGCATTCCAGAAAGACTTTCTTCTCTTATCATGAAATCATTTTGTTGACATGTCTTTCCATTTCCATACAGTTCATTTACATTTGAAATCATAAGTAATCATTAAAATATGATGAAATAATGTATTTTAAAGACTTCTAAATTACAAATGAAAATGATCATGGGGACAATACAAAATACCTCTAGTTTAGGTTGTAACACAGACCCACAGAAGCTTAAAGACCTGATTCTAATAAAAAGACAGAGAGGAAACGGTCTTATTATAACACCCTATGTCTTTTTGTTTCTTTCTGCATGTATGCATGTCTGCTTGCTTGTCTCCCTCTCTGCAGTTCTGTCAGTCTGTCCCCCGTCAAATGTCTTTCTTTCTCCTGCTTTGTTCTATTCTACTTCTTCTCATCCACTTCCTTTTCCCTTTCAGTCTCACCTTCTTCCTCCTAATCTTTGTTTAAATCTATTTCAAGCTTTTTAGCAATTCAAAAGATTTTTCACCTTCTTTCATACATTTCAGTGTATTTTTATGTATCAACACTTATTTTTCATTGCTCTACAGCTCAGAGTTTCTTTTCACATCTGATCTTCTTCTCTTCCGTTGATTCTCCCACCTTAAGGTCACCCTTCTTCCCTTCAGCTAATCTTCCCATCATCAGCTACTCGTCTTCTTTTCAGCCAATCTCCCTCTCTTCAGCTTATCTTCAGTTTATCATCTTCTCTTCAGTTTACCTCTCTGCCTTCAACTGATCTTTTAATTTTTTTTTAAGTAATCTTCTTTTCTTAAACGAATTTTTGTCTTTTCAGGTCATTCTTTTTCTCGTCTCATCTTCCTGACTTCAGCTCACAGTCTTGTATTACATCATTTCAGCCACCAGATAGCAGGACTTCACCATTATTCATCTACAGGTTCAGATCTGCCTGTTCCAGAGTCCAGAGGAAATCCTATAGGGGGCATTGTAATAACTATTTTGCTGTTGATAAAATTCCAACATCTCACTGGGCATCAGTTCCACCCTAAAGTTTCCTTTTGAAAAATATTAGTCTTTTATTTTACACAAGCTGATAAATGCTGCTAGAAGCCTTGAGTATTAGCCACATCTCTCTCATTCCTGCTTTGCACACTGATTCAGACTGTAAATTGATTAAATAATAATCAACCAACAACAAAACAAAACAAAACAAAACAAAACAAAACCTTCACAATATTATTCTAAAGTTAAGTAGCCACGGCTAGTTTATCCTTCTTTACAGAGTTGCTTCAGTTCATTGAAATGTTTGGACTTTCTCTTCTACACATCTCTCCTACCAAATGCTCCCATGTCCTCACTGATAGTGTCCCGAGTGTTGCTTTCTGTTCATTTTGAAAGGAGTAACCAGCTTATTCCAAAACTTGATTCCTTTCTTTTTCAATCATTTTGCTGAAGATTTGATGCTGTGTTTGGATCATTGTCCTGAGATGATTGTCATTGTTCCAAATCTAAATCGTCACCCTCCACTGCTGTGCTTGACAGTGTGTATGAGGGTTTTTTACTGAAGTGCTGTGTGTTCTCCAAACATGTTGTTACACAAATAGCTCCACTTTGCTCTCATTTGTCCAGAGGACATTGTTCCAGGAGACCTGGTTTGTTCAGATGCAGTTTTGTGAGCCTCAGTTGTGTTTCCATGATCTTTTTTTGACAGAAGAAGATTTCTCATGGTAATCCTTCCAGATAAAATCACACCTGTTCTGTCTTCTTCATATTGTGCTATTAGAAAGTTTAACATTTAGCATCCTCAGAGAGGCCTGAGATTTAGCTCTTTATGTTTGTGGTCTTTCTCTGAACATTAGAGAGTCTGAGCTTGAGAGAAATTTGCTGACTACCGAGGAAGATTGACAGCTCTCCTGTTTTGTGGTAAAAAATTGAAGTCCATATAGTTTGGAAATAACCTTTACTACTCTCTTGAGACTGATGTGCAGCAACAATTGCTTCTCTTAGACTATTGCTACTTTTTTCCTTCTTGGCATTGCGTTAGCGTATATCTGCTGATGAACCGTTCCCCCCTCTTCTTCTCCTTTCCTTTCTTCAGCCTTCTTCTATTTTCAGAGCAGCTGATCTTTGGCTGACGGCTGCTCTTAGTGCAGTCTCTGGTGTCCTCTCTCTGCCTCTTTATCTCCTTGACTTCATCCCCTCTGCTCGTCTGGTGATTGGCAGTGGATGGGAGGTCATGTGACATGGTAATACCCGGGGATTTTCTTCTGGGCATGCTCTGTGGGCTCATTCCTCCCACCTCATCTCATCTGAGGAGGTTTCCTGTCATCGTCTGAGGCTGAACATTTCTTCTGGAGGATTGATCCCTGGCCTGTGACATCTCCCACAGATGTGACTGCAGCTAGCTGGCCTTTTAGACTCTCATGGAAACAGGCTGCAGCAGCGTGACACCATCTCTGCACCCAGCTGGTGAGTGTGTGGCATCAAGTAACTATGTCCATATCTATCACTGTGATCAGCATGAACTTTAATAAGAATAAAGGTGTTTACATGATATAATTAGATGAAATAGGAGCTTGATCCGAACAAACCTGCTCTCAGCTGGCTATGGCAAGATGTGTCTTAAATCAATGACTTATGGAGTTAATCTGGAAATAGTGTGTTGGAGCGGTTAAACGATCCTTTTCAGGCACATGATCAACAACAGACCACACTTTAACACAAGTCCAGAACAATCATGTCAAAATGAAAATATTCCCTCTTTTTATTCTATGTTTCATGTGTAAAAACTTCCTAAAAAGTCATTGTAGCAGTTCTAAGTATGAGGCAAATACAGCCTTGAAGGAAAAACAGCATGCAGCTTTCTTCATCGGTGATTGAGGAAAGTCCTTGAGGCCAATGATCCCAACACAGCAGCAAATCTTCACCAGAATGACTTCGAGAAAAAGAATCAAAGTTTTGGAATGACCTAGTCAAAGTCCAGACCTCAACCTGGTAGAAATGCTGCAATGGGACCTTAAAAGAGCTGTGGATGTCCAAAAATCTCTGAACTTGGGCAACATTGTAAAGAAGAATCGACCAAAATACCTTCACAACCATAGCAGAGACTCCTAAAACCACTATATCCAGTTACTGCTGCTAAAGGTGGATCTACAAGGTTTTAAATCATGAGGGTTCTTTGTATTGCTCACAATTTTTTTTAATTTTTGGCTTCATTTTTGTTAAATAAATGATGACACAGTGAAAATAGTATATTTTGTTGTTAATCTGAAAATGTGTTTGTCTGATACTAAGACTTACTCTGATCAGATTATTTTTTTACTCTGAAAGAAGTATGGTTAAAAGTATTTCAAAGGATGGCAATCCTTTAAAGTGGTTGAAATTTTTGGTAATGGTCTGGAGCTTTTCTGTCTCATAGGGCCTACTTCAGGTTAATGCTGTACATCCCTGGAAACTGTCCATTTCTGTCCATGTGTTCACGAGCACATGTTTCTGAAGCGTTTTTATCCTGGAGACTCTTCAAAAAGTTCTCATAAGTCTTTAGAAACCTTACACGGATCATTTTAAATTTGATTTAAGCTACAGTAAAGTGTGCTATCACACTTTAATCTACTTACACCCATTTTCCATCAGTAGGAAATACTGTTGTTTTATTATGAGGACAGCCATGTACCAGCTGAAGTGATGTGTGTGTGCACAGACAAGTCATGGCAAAGTGTGTGTGTGTGTGTGTGTGTGTAGAGGAATGTACCAGGACAACACCCACTCAGAGTCTTCTGTGGGTGTGTCTGCATGTCATTTGGCTGATTACGCCTGAATGCAACATGGCTGCGTTCCCATAATCCCTGTCAATTCCCCTCCAATCCTCCTAACAGCGCTCAGCAGAGCAAAGAGGGATGAGGAATCTTTGATCCAGGCTTCAGACCTGGATCTGTACATATATGTGCATATGTGCTGTTATAACTTCAGTCAGCTTGTTTCTTGTATAATTTGTTATTTTGTTTAGACCAGTGGTCCATTTCACATGTTATTTTAACTTAGTAATGGGTTATGAGCCTGTTAAAAACATTTAAAGATAAAACTTTATAGATTGTTACAAAGTCAGGATGACTAATCTGAGATCAAACTCCATGGCAAAGCTCCACCAGGACCTGTGACTGGGACCTGCCATATCCCACAGTGGACCTCAGTCACCTCACCGTCAAGGCAGAGCGTAGGTCCTGTCAGAGTGTGGGTCCTAATGAGGTGTGTAAAAATTCATCCCGGTACAGTTATCATGGATGTTAAATCTCGCTTTGGAGACTAAAATGATTTTTGTTTGCTTCTTTTTGTTTTTTACCAGGCAGTAAATGTGTTTATTTTTTGTGTAAAGTTGGACATTTAAACACAAAGGTTGATGGAGATTAGTTGACTCGTATGCTGAAGGACCACTAGGAGCTGGCTCCACAAGCCCACCCGGCTGGCAGGCAGTCATTCGGTCACTCCAGACAACCAAGTCAACTGTGTCCCAGACGTAACAAAGGACAGACACAAGAATAACAGAGAAACTGGTCTATGCTCAAAAAACAGCATTACAAGTGGACTCCACCTTGTGTAGGTAAAGAAATGAGGAGTTCTTAATTGAGATTTTAACTGTGGATCAGGAGAGATTTATTTTAGAACTTTAAAAGCATATTTTATGCAACACCCTGCCCTACTTATATGGATAACAGCAAAAAGATAAGACACTGAGAAATAGCTATCACCTGAGCTGGAAATTTCAGTTAAGAGCCTTTTCATTATCAATTTGCTGGTTTTCTTTAAATGTTCAGAAAAATACATTATGGTTTGTGTCAACAAAATTATGATAACTGACGAAATGCATTCAATGAATCAAGCCTCTGACAATAGCAGACATGGCTCTAAATATTCCAGGTGAACAGACAACTGAATGTCCAGGGTAAGTAGAGTGTGACCTGAAATAACAATAGGATGATACTAAGAACTTGTCATTTTAGGAAGGAGAGTATTATCTATAGAAAAAATAGTCAGTACAGCGTATGGTTGATGTAAGGAAGAAAAAAAAGGGGAAACTGCTTGACTTGTGGATTATAAAACCTCCATGGGTCAGTGCAACCATTGTTGTACATTCTGACATTGAAGAAGGAACTTGAGTCCTTGGGTTTGAGCGGTCTAAAGTGAGTCAATAACACAATTCAAGTCACCTTCAAAAATAAACAAATGATCATTTAAAGCTGGGATTCTTTGAAATAAACAGTTTATGAAAGTGGGATCATCACAATTATGTCCATATATAGAGCATTACTGGACTATGCAGCAACAAACCTGAAAATTTTAAATATCTGTCTTTTATATCAAAGTCGACATTGGTGGAAGTAAATGTGGTGTTCTTACCAGTTACTATTATCACTCCTCAGGCTGAAGAGCTAAATGTAGAATAGAAAGCCTGGGAAACCCAGGAGCATTTTAAGTGGGACTGATCTTTAGCTCACAAATGAGTTTCTTGCAAAAGATAGTGTCAGCCTTTAGGTGCTTCAGATGTCCAAAGACTTTTGAGTGCTTAACAGGGTTGCCCATACCTTTAGTACTCCAAGTCATTTAATTAAGAGTGTGGTATTTTGATTGACAGATGACATAGTCAGTGGGTAGTTCTCATTGCTTGGCTAGTCAGTGCTTAGCATAGTCTTCACTTATGTCATTAAAGACCTAATAGACCTTAATCATTCCTGTTTTAAGGAGAACACATACCAGCAACCGATTGTGGATTGATCTGGAAGAGTCTGAGGAAGGTGCTTAGCCTCGCAACCTGTTAACCGTGTGTCTCTTACTGAAAACCCCAAACAAAAAAGTTCAACTTCAACCTTAGTATTTACAGGTTAAGCCTTCTTTTTTCCTTCTTCAGGTGTAACTGGTTAATGTACTTCCATTATGTTATCTTAAAGGGTTTGGTTTCCCCCATCAGAGGGTAGTTTTATATTTAGGAACCCCAAAAGGAATCTAAAATGGTGGAAAGCTGACTAAGCCGGAGCTTTGTGAAGATGAAGAGGTGCTTGAGGTGGTCACCTGATTTTACCTGAATAAGTAGTGTTTCACTAGCTCAGAAATCAAGATGTACTGCTACCAAATTTAAGGTTGCTTTGAAGGTACATCTTTCTAGATGTAGGTCTAATTTCTCGGGCTAGCGTTTCAGATTTCAGAAGACAAAACTAATATTAGGAAGGCAGAAGAATAAAGCTGAAGGTGATGTCAGAAAGGCATCATGAAGGAGGGAATCTTTGATATTCATTCCTGTGGAACTGGTCTCGAATACTTGCACATTTGCACCATTACAGCATCTATGAAGCTCTAACTCTGGATTTTTGACTTTTACTCCTTTGAAGACAGCAACTTATCTCAGAATGAACCTAAGATATTTCTTGTCTTGTCATGTAACAGAAGTTAAAATGCTAAGGTTCTCTTTGGGAGTGACAAGGATGGATAGGGCCAGGAATGAATACAGCAGAGGGGCGGCACATGTTAAATGTCTTTGTGATAAAGTCAGCAAGGCCAGACTGAGATGGTTTGGACATATACAGAGGAAGAATACTGAATATATTGGTAGAAGGATGATTAGGTTGGCACTGCCAGAATGGAGGCCTAATAGAAGACCAAAGAGAATTTATGGATGAAATGAAAGAGGACATGAAGTTAATTGGTGTAAGAGAAGAGGATGCAGAGGATAGAGTTAGATGGTGCTAGATAATTTGCTACGGCGACCCCTGAAGGCAACAACCAAAACGAAAAATTGATATTCATTTTTCCATTTCAGGCCTGCATTACATTCCAACTGAAGCTGTTACAGTAAAGCTTTGAAAACTTTGGAATGCTGTCATTCCTTGTCACAACATTTAAAAGGCTTTCTGGCATTCAGGATACCAAAAGATAAAAACTGATCGCAGTTACGATCAAGAGTTATGATTTGCAGAGACAGACAGGAACATTTTGAGCAAGGTAAGTACCTTGCTCAAAATTTTCCTAATCTTATGCAGTATTTCATGGATTGGATATTTAAATTTACCGTGACTGTCACTTT
>JAOWBL010003672.1:0-12019 GCA_028564865.1 Zenarchopterus dispar | reverse complement strand
AAAAGGACCAAATTCAAACTACAATGAACTTGGTAGCCGTGTGCCTCTGCGGCTGGAGTTCAAGTGTGGAGGAGGAAAAGTGGGAGCTGTGGGGGAAGCGCGGCCTCTTGTTACAGTTTGGGTGGAATTACTTTTGTGAGCTTTTGGAATCTCGACTAAAAAAAAAAAAAAACAAAAAACAAAAAACGGAAAAAGACTCTTCTCTTGTCTCGTAGTAACATATTATATCACGAAACGTAGGGTAGAGACAACAAAAAATACAGAAATAGCTAAATAAAATAAATAAATAATTTAAAAAACTCAAAGTCCCTGCTGGGATACTTGGTTTAAGAGCAGTTATATTTTCTGTTTTACCGAGGACTAGGCTGCAGTGTCGTGGGGCTGTTTCAGAGGAAGGAGGGTGTTTGGGGTTGGATCATTTCAGGAGACTCGTTTCTATAAAAGTCTCCACAGCAGCGGCTACCGAGTGGGCCCTCTTAATCCACCCGCTCCAGGGCAGGAGACGCCAGGAAGATCAACCAATTTAAAGAGTAATGTCACAGCCTGAAGCGCAATAAAGGCTCTTCCTAGTACTGACACCGAGGAGAGGATACTCTCTATTAGAGCGATTTGGGGGCGTCAGGACGCAATCACACACCAGACAGATTAAAAGAGAAGACCAAGGGCTCAGGTCAGAAGATGCTCTCAGACACCAGGTTTATTATGATTCACCACAGGAGCTGCTGCTGCTGCCAGTATAAGCACTTTCAGAAAGTAGATGGCGACATCAAATGAGACATTAAGGGATTTGATCACAACTTTGTAATAAGCAAACACGTAAATAGACACCAGCCAGGACACCAATGCTGAAAATCTGATCGTAATACGAGATGTTACGGATGAAAATGCTGCTAACTCTAGGATGGGCCGGCCGCCAACTTCTTCATCCCATCTGCTAACTGATCAAAACCGGTGCCCTTGGTTAAGCGTCGCAAAGACTCCTCTGAGAAAAGAGCAGGATACCGCCGTGATGAAATCTGGAGAGCAAGAAATAAACCTGAACATAATTACATGTTGTCAAGTGAAAAGAATGGGAGTCAGATCCATGTCAGCACTTGAAAGCATCCCAAACAGAAAGGTCAAACATAGGAGCTGATCATGTGGCTCAGTTATATTTGACATCTTAATTGATTCAATAAACGGATGTGTGTGGCGCCACCTGTAGATTACTTCATGGCCCACTGCACAAGCATATTAGTTACACTTGGTCCATTTATAGGTGCAGATAAGGCCATGCGTGCGTGAATTACAGCGTGTAGTATAAACACACAAAAGCCTAACAGTCACACAGACAGCAGGCTGCAAATAGCATACAAAAACGACACAAGCAGATAAATGACAACACAGCAAGTCAATGTCAGGACAAGAGCTTTATAATAATGAAAATGACCATTTTAAAACCAATATGTCTTACAGATCAGTATTTAAAAATAAAATCCACCATAAAAAAAGTCATTTTTAAGAAAGAGCAAGGTGAAGATGTGTAAAAATTAGAAAGGTTGGTGCCCTGTTGCTGTTAAAGTGTTGCTGGTGAAATCTGTAGCTGAAATTCTTCTTTTTTTTTGCAAAGTACCTGAAGACTTTTTAAAATTCTGGGAGCACCATTTTGATACTGTCTGCAGAGCATAAAAACTGGCCAATAGATTATTTTCAAATACTTCTTTTTTTGCTTAACATATCATCCAAAATTTGAATTTTGTCCTTGCTCTTCTGACAAAACAGTTGCATCACTTAAAATGTTTGACACATATCTGAGGAAAATCTCACTCAAAAGAAAAAAATATCAAATTTAAGAATACCTTCAAAAAGGCATAAAGACATGAGTTATTTCATCTTCAAATAGGTAATGTCATGTACAAACTACCTGAGAATACAATTATTTTGTCAACATAATTTTTTGAAAAAAAAAAAAAAAATCTTTAGAAAACAGTCCACATAAAACATAAAGAACTGAATCTGCAACATAACTCAGTATTGTCGCCACCTATTGTTGTGGTAGGCACGGCTGCTACCCCTTTCATTATAATGACTGTTTCCACTTCTGCTGTCATGGTGACGGCCACCACTCCTGTCATTCTGGTGGTGGTAGCTGTCCCAGCCATGGCTGTGTTGCTGATGACGGCCAGGGACTTGCTCGTCTCCATACCCCTGGTTCCTGCCCCCACTGCTCGTCTGGGATGGATGGTATCGGTAGGGGGTACCATCATGCTGCCTTGAGCCGCCTGGAGCAGAACTTCTACCACCACACGACTGCCGCTGCGAAGGTTTAATGAAGCCGCCGTTCAGCTGCTCCTGCTGCTGCTTGTGGAGCTGCCACATCATGTTGTTCATCTACAAATAAAAGAAACAGCAGGTAGCAGGTCCTGGTCCAATTTGTTCATTAAGACATCCATCCATTTTCTAAACCCGTTGTTCCATTTCTGGGTCACGGGAGTCTGCTGGAGCCTATCCCAGCCGGTTCATTAAGACATATTTATCATTATTCTAACTCTCAATTCTTTATGCTTCTTAATTTGTTACTGAGGAACAGACGCACATTTATAATCAAAACCAGACAAGAACACAGGTATCACCTTTAATGAGAATTGCTGTAATTTTACAGTGCTTTGATATTAATCTATAAATCAAGAAATAATGTTACCATAACATTCTTCTGAAGGTTATCGGGGGATGAAAAGGACCTCTGCATTTGATGTGGAGGAGTGTACGGTGGGGAACTGAACTGGACTGGGGGCCTGTAGAGTGAAAGAAAACAGTAGTTAAATATTATATCATAAACTGATGGAACTTGAAGAAGCAAAAATTATGCTTTTCTCGTTGAAAAATTTATTTCAACTTCATTTGAAGAAATCTTTGTAGAGTTGTTTCTCTTTCACAATGTTCCATCCATACTATCAGTACAAATCAGCTAAATTAACTTCTGACTCCTGTACAGCACCATGTCACACATCTGTAATGATGAAACCAGCTCACAGAGTTAAGCGGCCATCATGGCAGAAGCAAGTAACAGACTCACGACTGAAGCGATAGAAGGTTATTTTTATAAAAACAAACTAACCTCCAGCGTTACAGGATGATCCACTGAGATAAAAAATAGCAAGTTTTTTTTAATTTTTTTTAAGATGTTTAAATATATATACACTTTATTCAAAATGTTTTTATTTCTGCACTTTATACTATTACTTTTTATAAACAATTACTATTCGTAAAGACAATCAAAAAGTTTTTAAGAGAAAATGTATAACTTTTGCAACGTTAATGTTGATCACACATACTATTCTGCTATCTGAGCATCCCTAAAACTGAAACGTTTGGAAATGCTGCTGGCACAGTATTTATCTAAACACAGAGGGATTCAGTTTTATTCTGGATAACCAGAAACAGACAATTTAGAAACAATGATGTCATACCACATATGTCTTTGAGGTGGACAAAAGATGGTTCAGATGATTATTTTCTAGTCTCACATCTATAGTCAAGCATTTTGAAGCGATATTTGCTAAAGATTTGACAGCATTTCATGTCTTAGCTACATGAAATGAAATGTAGGTGAGATGTATGTTCACTGAAAATAAGATGGAGAGACTACAAACTGAGAAAAGCAGGACAGGAGTTGTGTCAGTGAATAAAATTAATTTGACCAGTTTTTCCTCAAATCTTATGTGTGGATAAATATATGTTTTAAGTTATTGTATAGTTGTTGTTTGGATGTTGATTAATCGATTTCCACAATTTCAGTCATTTCTTTTATTTTAAAATATTCTGGATTGGCTGACAAGTAAACCCACTAAGCTGATTCTGGCAGGCATATCTGTGAGTAGTGCTTATTTACAAATGCATTTGTAAAGATTAAATTATTGATACATGCAAAATAGTCTATTAAAAAAAAACAGAAAAAAAAAAAAAAACTAGACAATTTTCTTCCCATAGAGGGGGAGTGGGAGCCAGAACACAAGCTGTGGAGTGACTAGGCATGGACCACTTTCCAATACTGTGGTATATTGTGACTTGAAAAGGTTACGGTTTCAGAATAATTTAAGAAAAAACAAATCAAACAAACAAAAACCCTCACCATACTATTTCCATATACTGTGGAACTGGTATGGCATGTTAATTATGGACACAAGCCCTCCCTGCCTGGTAGCATGGATCGTGAAAATGACTTTGCATTCACAGTGGCTGGGGGAGAGCAGTCACTAGCACCTTTTCTCCCATCAGATACAAGAAAGTCAGCAATACCAGAGTTATTTCGATACAAAAAAACAAACCAAAAAAAACCAAAAAACAAAACAAATAAACATGCAGATGGACACAGCTTGGTGGAGATGTATTTTAGAAGTGTGGCTGCCAGAGAAGGCAATGCTTCAAAGGTGAATACACATCTACAAGAGAACCACTCACTGCTCTTTGTTGAATTTAAGGTAACAGTGTATTAAAATGTATACAAGTATTATTTTCTGTGAGTGAATTATTATTTAGCTGATTTCACATCTACCCATGCTTCTTTTCCACGTTTACGTGTAACGGTTCAAGCTCACTATGTTTTTGAAAACAGCCTGCTGGCTCTTTGGTGTTTAAAGACTATTGACTGTTGGGGAGATTAAATGTGAGTGTGCTTTTATCAAATGAATATTTGAGTTGAGCACTATACCAACATACTCCAATATCAACTCTGATCTCTGTCCAGTATTACTCAAGTTAATAATTATTACATTTTAGAACTACAATTGCAATACAGTGATAACTGAGATATAGGGATATTTGTGCTGAAGGTTATACCACCAGATACCCATACTGTGACTCAGCTCACACACAGAGCTGCTCTTCATAATGACAGCAGAGAAAACTTCATTCTTAAAAATATGATTGTGACTGAATTGGGTTGTTGCTGACAACAATCATAAGTACAAGATGTTGTTTACAACAGGGCAGAAACATTAGCTGTTCTATTAAATTAAAAAGAAAAAAAAAAACACTGATAAAAAACTGAACTTGACTTAGTGCAATCAGCTTTACTCATCAGACATAAGTCTACAGTCTGTGGATCATAAGATTTTTTTTTCCTCTCCATGACATCATCACCAGTGGCCTGTCATCTTCAGTAGAGCAGATTCTGTAAAGGTGGCAATAAGAAGGATAAAAGTATTTGTTCCTTCATATTTTCTGACAGCATACTGCACACTGGATGCCCCCTCCTCCTTTTTAAAGCTCTTTATTATAACTTAGCAGCAAATAAATTTTTCAAGCTCTGCATTAGCCATAGAATGGACCTTTAGCACAATAATGAAGAGATGGTATCAGAAGAGAAAAGTGATGCAGAATTCACCTAGTCTCTTAAGACATTAGAAACAACTTTCTTCACTACTATCTTTGTAATAATGCTACACCCACTGGTTCAGTAGATTCTGAAAATGCTGGTTTCAAAGACAGAGGAAGAGTAACACCTATGATTTACGAACCACCCAGTTTTTATCTGTCTCCTGAATTAGAGCCAAACAAAAAATAATGGCCCAACAGTGGCCTTTTTCAATTGAATTCAATTTAATTTTATTTAGTGTCTTTTACAATACAAGTTGGCTCTATGTATTTTTCAGAGACTCCTTGAGCAATGATTAAATAAACAATGGCAGGTAACCCCCCACCCCCCTCCTGCAGGGTAGAGTAGGGTAAAAGGGAGATTGAAAAAAAAAAATCTAACTTGCAATCAAACGTGATCGTTATTACACAAAGATAAAATTTATTAAGTTCCTTTAAACCACTTAAAAGGGGAAGATAACTCAGATGCTGCATGACCTTAACAAACAGGTGTCATATGATGATAACTTTGCATCAAACAGTATTGTTAACCCTTTACAGGGCAAATGGTCATATTTGGTAACTTCAGTAAACTATATATTATGATTACTACAAAAAATTTACAATATTAATGAGTCCTTTAATATTGTCCAAAAATCCTTCAGATTTAAAAATGAGAAATTTCAAGTATTTTAGGGTTAAGTAGTAAAACCCTAAACATACATGGATGCTTGAAATTCAGAACAGTTTTGCACAAAATATCACAGAATCACATATGCAATCACAAATATGCAATCTTTAATGTGAAAAAACCCTGTGCACATTCCCACCAATATTTAATAATGTCAGACAAACTAGACAATGGACTTCCAATAGGAGGAATTTTACTTTTTCCCAATCAGCAGTTTTTCTTCTGGATGTGATTCCTGAACCAAGGCCACCAAATAAACAAATTTCCCATTCTCTTCTAAACTAATCAATCAATAAAAATAGAACATCTTTGGTGTTACCTTTAAAATCATGCTTATTATTATATGCACAAAATGTTTTACATACAAAAGAGTGTCTGAATCTAGTCATGGCTAAAATTAGGAGTGAAAAGCAGATGTTTCACATGCTGAAAAGTTCACACAGCAGAAATTTGTCAAAGGGAATCATCCTTAACTGCAGATTTATATATCTTGTTAAAGCAATTCAGATGGTTGGTTGTGTGTGTGCAAATAGTTTTAGTTACTAAATTACATTATTATAGCTTTGGTCCAAGATCTAGATTTTTTTTTCATATTATGCTATTATGGGTGAGTAGCAGGATGGAAGGAGGCAAAGGTGTACATCTTTGTGTTTCACTTGTAAATGACAGTGCAGCGCTGATAAGTGCCGCATTATCATGTCAGTGGGTAAAAGCAATACTGTGAAGGCTGGCATATTCGCCATCACTCAACCCAAAGAACTGTAGGTTTATTATTCTACACAACAGATAATTAACACCCTTCTGCCATAATTGCTTTGCAGTGTGATAACAAACAGCAAGGAGGAGGGAAAAAGCAAACTAGAATGACAAGATCAACATGGAAGGAGATGAGACAGTTGGCATCATCTCCTGCCCCTCAGCAGGTTTTTCAGGTTCTTACTGAAGTGCCCGTCAACGAGGCCAGAACTGTGTCTACTTGAGAATTTCTCAAAACTTCTCATTACAGGGCAGTTCCCTGTAATGACGACACCAAGGGCCAAGGGACTATAAAACTACCTCTGACCACCACTAATGGAAACCTGCCTTAGATTAATCATACTGCAAAAATACACCGCATTTTATGTAATGTTTCCTGTGTGACCCAGCATGTACGGGGAAATCTAGTCTTCTGATTCAACCACAAATCCAACACATAAAACCCTTGTAAAAGTGCAACAAGAGCATGCCACAAATGTATCTTGGCACAAATACAGTGAATAGCAACACATCTGTCTGCAGTAATAAAACTCATGTTTTATTTTAAAGGAAGGAGTAATGTTTAGGGATTACTTAAGTTAGTGTTTTTTTTTTTCTTTTCTTCTCTTTATAGATAAAATGCCTTCTAATTTTATTTTAATGGTTTTTCTTATTGAAGTTCCACTGAGATTTTTCACTGGATCATAAAAAGCTCAAATGTAATTAATGTAAACTGAATTTTAAAAAAGGAACCATTGTTTTTAGTATTTTGTGATAAGCTCTAAAAGTTACACCACTCATGTATGAAAACCAGTGCTCAAAGTATAAAAAATGGGTCTGGAGTCTTAAAGACCACTGCAAGAACTTTAAAACAACAACAAAAAACAAACAAACAAGAAAACAGCACGACTCAAAATTCAACTCAGTTTCCAAATAAGATAGATTGTTGAGCTTATCTGGTTTACAAATTTCTTGTACTGACTTTTTTCCCCCATTTTAAATTATTTTTTAAAAATCATTTCTCACAAACTGAACATAGTTTAACCCAGTTTCAGCCTATTGGAAATCCAACTTCTAGTCTGCACTTGCATGGTTCCAGACAAAGACGACTTACCAGGAGCACTGTAGTTGCTAAATGAAAGTTTTAGTGGCATAACCACAAAATTTAGTCAGCATAAAACTCAGTTACACATATTTCTCCCAATTTATCTATAATACTGACAACTCTTTTGGTAATAGACAAGACTCTTATTCAAATTTACGTCATTGCTTTTTAAACCGTTTTATTGGTCTCAAGCATTTTTTTCTTATCTGAAGACTGGAGGGTAGTTTCCTGTTCAAAAAAATCAAACACACCACTGGACATTAAGGCCATTAAGGTCAGATGGGACCATACTCTGCTTTGGTCTCATCTCTCCACAGGACATTGTCCCGGAAGTCCTGTGGTTTGTTCAGATGCAGTTTTGAAAACCTCTGTTGTGCTTCCATGTTTTTTTAAGACAGAAGAGGCATTTCTTGGTAATCCTGCCACACAACATAGTTGATCAATTGTGCAGTCGTGAAGTTTATAACATGCTCAGTGAAGCCTGCAAGGTCTGATTTTTTATTTTTTAATAATTTTCTGAGAATTGCCTGGTCAAACCTTCGGATAATGTTGCTGGGATGTCCACTCCTGGGAAGACTGGCAACTGTCGTGAACGTTATCTTTTTGTGTACAGTCTTTCTCATTGTAAAACATCAAACTCCCAATGAATTTAATTGCTTGTTTTATGACCCTGTTCAGATGAATGTGCAGTAACAACTGGTGCCTTGGAATGTTGATTATGTCTTTCTTGGAACTGTGTTAAATGCCTGCATGCAGACAAACTGCCAAAAAATCTGCGTATATAAAGATCTGCATATGTCATCATTTCATTAAGGACTGATGATTAGCAGTTCTTGGCTGGAATTTACCCTCTCAAGTCCTATAGGAGCAGTAAGTGGGCACTTAATATTGCTCACAAGTACTTGGAATTTGTTGCTTTTTTCCATTGTACTGAATTTGTATCAAACCATGATGCCAAGACCAAGGTAGGCAAACCATAGCTTCTGTGTACCATTATACCCCTACTTTCATCGACTCAAAACTCAGAAAAACCATCGTTCACACATTTTTAACCTTCTGAACTTGAACCTGAAGTTCTTCAAATGTACTATCCTATATGACTTTAATATACAAATACATCTGTGCATCATAATGAAATTACAATATTAGCCTCTAGAGTCTGGTTTGTGACCAATAGTTATGAACTGAGGGTGTTACTCTAAGACTCCATAGCGCTACTGAGGTCTACAGTGGTTTCTGATTCTAACAAACAAATTGTTTCTAAGCCTTTCTTACCTCTGACCATGGGGATTTGGGGTATTTGCAGGATTCAAACTCTGCGATATCCCTGGACTGCTATGACTGCTACCTATGATGGAGTGTTAAAGAAAAAGTCTCATTATTTAAGACAAAAGACTTAAGATTTTCAGCAACTGCCCCCAGATTCTCTGAAAGTACCATGTTTGTTTATCATGTGTCAGAAATATTTGTGATTGAAGACTTACTCAAATGTGGATTGCTTAAAAAAAAAAAAAAAAAAAAAAAGATAATAATCTGATCTCTATCACAGCTGTTTTTCCTATAGTGGACTCATATGACCTGAGTCATCTCACATAAACACGTGGTTATTCTTTCTTAAAAACATGATAAGAAGAGAAAATGCCAACTTATTTCCTGCTCCTTTCTGATGATTTTATACAAGAGTGCGTATCACGTCATTGCAACCCAATGTTTGCCACAGACTCAGAAGTGCAAACTTTTAAAACACAAATAAATTTCACATGCCCGCATCAGTGTGCATATTTTTTTTACTATAAATCCTGAACTTAAAATGAAATCTTGTATTTGTAGTTTGCAAAGGAATACAAGTGCATTAGGTAATAAATTAATGGGAAAATCACCTTACAATGGTATTTTCATATCAATCCATGGATCCCAAAATGCACACAACTTTGCCAAAAAATGTACTTAAGACTGAGAAGATCCCCACCCCCCACCCCCACCCGGGGGATGAATAAATCAAGAGCTTTATCAGGGCATGTAAAAACTTTTATAATACATTGATTAAGTTTCACAGTTGGAATTAATGAAATGGATCTAAAAAATGAACTTTTTTGTCCAGAAAGGTGGGATGAGAGTAGGAGAATTGAAAGACCAGCCTTTAATGGTCATATGGCCACAATTTGCAGCTTTCTTTTTTGTCTCTCTGCCTTTCTTACATTGTAACTTTAATTTTTAAAAAAGCCATTAGCTGTTTAAAAATATGCTCAAAAGAAAAGGTGTTTTTAGTATTATGAATAAATAACTACAGTGGAGTCTTGGACTTGGGACTCTTAAGCAACAACCATTTTGCTTTCTTTTTATTATTATTATTAATAACGTGAACTGTAACACAGAGTATATGAAACTCGGCTTTGATGACAACTACGATCATTTTAACACGGCCTATTGCTTACATGAAGCGCGTAAAGTGTATTTCTACGCATTTCTAAGTTGATTTTGGGGGGCTAGCCACCGTCACTTGAATGTCTGCTTCATAAATTCATAATTCATTTATTAGAATGAGATAAAAATTGTACAAAATGTACATATGATCATTCCTCCGATCATAAATATAAAAATACAATAAAAATACAATAAAATACAATATAGCACACATGGTACTCAGTATAAGCCGATGATGAGCTTACGTCTACACGTGTTTTGAACTCAACACTATTAATTGTGTCTTGTGTTTGTGCACCGAGTGAAGACGCAACGTGAGCTCACCTGATCGGAACTGTACGCTGAGGGTTTTCCCAAACACCGATGTTCCGTTGAGTAGCTGCATAGCATAAGGCACGGACACTTCGTGCTTGTAGACAGCAAAACCAAATGTCTTCTGTTTCCCATCCGAGTCTTTAGGGATTTTAGTTTTGACAAGAGGTCCTGCCTGCAAACGTAACAAACAAATCAGCTGTCTGAACCCGAGAACCGGCGTAAAAAGTAACCTGCTGGTTTCTATAAATGAACAACTAACTGCTCGAACCTGTCTGGGTGTGTTTACAACGAGCGTAAGTGTAATAACATATGAATAGAAAACATTTCCAAATTACAATATTCCCTCAAAACTCATTGAAATATTGTTAGTTTCCTGTTTATTAGCATTAGCGTACAAGGATAACGATAACAGCACCTGTAAAAACAGCTCAAACAAAAGCTCCTCCGTCACTCTTGCATCTAAATTTCGTATAAAAAGCGTGCGGTCTGTTTCGTCTTCTATTCCCATTGTTTTTTAGCCGATAATTAACGTTTTTTGTATCGCTAAATGCTAGCGTTTAAAAATAAACAGTACGATATTAAAACAGAAGGCCTTCTTTTGACGTAAAGTGAATTGTCGTCAATCTGAAGTCCGTTGTCGTGAACAACACGGACTTTACGACACATATTAGGCACGAGAGTTTCAGTCTTCTTTTCTCCAGTTTATGATTTTATTTTGTTTTTTATAAGTACTACATAGTATAAGTCAAATCATGTAACGTCAATAAAGCTGCTAATTGAATGTATTGTGTTTGATAAATTTATTAAAATTTTAGAAAATAGTGAAAATATTTCTTACCACAGATTGACACATTCAGACTGACTTAATGAATTTAGCTACTAAATAAGGCTATGGATGAAAAAGAAAGAAAAAAAACATCAATTTTTTTGTGTCACAACTTTGGTGATACTAATGGAAAGCATCATGAGATCAAAGATTGCATTCTTGAATAAATCTTGCTGTGATGAACTACAAAATTTCGATAAACGATGCAATATAAAAACTAAATACTTTTTAAAAATACCTTTGTTATGCTGTTTCTGATACTTGGGCTTCAGATATCAGTCAGTCCTGTGTATTGATCCAACACCAGTGTTATTTGAAATGTTTCAGGGTTTTTTATTAACAAGTTAAATACATTTTATTTGACATCAAATGAAGGATAGATATTAAATAAAGTAATCCAGTAATTAAGTGCAGCCACAAATATGCGTAATAAAAAGCATTTATATTTTGATATCTGAACACATTGGGTGTCCAAATGTTTGTCATAAAGTTGATTTCCTGCACTTCTTTTGACATTAAATAGGATTAGATAGTCTCATACCATTTTAAACCCAGGAAGTTGATGCTTTCCATTAGTATCACCATATAT
>JAOWBL010003671.1:0-12021 GCA_028564865.1 Zenarchopterus dispar | reverse complement strand
TTTTGTTTTGTTTTGTTTTGTTTTGTTTTGTTTTGTTTTGTTTTGTTTTGTTTTGTTGGAACTTCAACACCACCTTCAACCAGTAGTGTTCTTTATCCAAAACCGATCCATCAACACATTTTTGTCCTTCTCTTACAAACAACACCTCTGACAAACAGAAGTGTAAAACATTGCAGTTTATACCAGGCTGTTAACAAAAATCTTTTATCAAAATAAAGATGGTCACTCACATGTACTCACAGCCAATTATCAGAAGTATTTTAAGTGTTTAAAGCTTATTGTTTGTTTTTGTTGTTGTTGTTGTTTTGTTTGTTTTTTTTTCTTTTAGGTCTGTCCTCCTGTTTCTGTTAAAGTAATTTGCTGTCTTGTCTCAGTAGTTTTGATCAGTAGTGAAGCAGGCATGCACATTTCCTTTAAAACAATTAATTGTCCACTTAATTTGGGTGATTAGTTATCAGCGATACCTGATTGATGATGCACCAGTTAGGAATAAGTTTAACTGAACAAAAGTGGGCAGTATTAGAATCTTATGGCAAATGTTCATATAGACCCCGTGACCCAGTAATGGATTCAGCAGCTATAGAAAATGGATGGATGGGTGTTCATATAGATTTTTTTTTTCTTTCTAGAATTTTATTTGTTGTGAAACTGTTATAATTTGAGATTCAAAAAGGAACAAAAATTTGTTTTGTGCTATGTATTTGCCAAAGGCTCCAGTCCTTTCTTAATAGTTGGTGTTGGATATTAACAGACCAAAACTGTCAACTGCTGATCAAGACCAATTATTGGCAGCCGGGTTTGGAAGTATGTGGATATAAAGGTATTAAACACAATAAAAATATGTTCCAGTGTACAACTTGGGACAGTATGTTGACAGAAATGCATTAGTGTTTAATCACAAGAAAATAAGTACTGTTATACTTTCATCACATCAACTAAAGCAATTTATATCCAAAGCATCTGCATTTGTTGTACTGTTTTATCTACTTCGCACAGCATCCTGGACACAGGATGGGTGCAGTCAGATAAGAAGGCTTTAGTTGAAAACTATATACGTGTTGATTCAACTCAAGGATCATCTGATAATTACTAATATCCAGCCTTAGCAGAGTTTAAACTGTTGTAACATGAACTCCTCTTGTCTCAGACCATGTGGCTGCCTATGATTGGGATGACAGCCCTCCCACACTTCGGAGGGATCTATGGCGGTTTTGTCAAACACACTCAAATGAGTACCTGGTACAAAACCATTAAGAAGCCCTCATGGCGTCCACCAGATGCTGCTTTTCCTGTTGTGTGGACATGCTTGTACACAGGCATGGGGTAAGTGTTACTCAGACTGAGTTCTTCCGTCTCTGTAAAGCATACTTCTCATATGTGACCTTGTTTTTAATTCCGTCCCGCAGTTATGGTTCCTACCTGATTTGGAAGGAAGTTGGTTTCAGTAAGGACGCACTGGTTCCATTGGGTCTTTATGGGATACAGCTTGCACTGAACTGGGCCTGGACTCCTATTTACTTTGGTGCACACAAGCTGAAATGGGCAAGTTTAATACATAAATGCATCTGTTTACAACAAAATTGCAAAAAAGCTGGGATGCTATGGAAAATGTTAGGAAGAGCAGAACATAATGCAGTGATTTGAATATTAAAAGAAAAACATATTTTATTAATAGTGGAGCATTAAAAACTGAACATTTTGAAGGTGAGACATTATACCTGGTATACCATTATATCGGATGAAAGGCAGGTTTGTTTGTGTATTCTGGGACATGTACATCAGCCCATGCTGATACGCACTTCTGTAGTCTAAAATGCACATTTTTGGACTGTGGGAGGAACCAGAGTACATTTTGAAACTAATTAGATTAACTGGCAAGAAGATAGTGACATGATTGGGTATGAAAATAGCATCTTGAAGCAGCAGAATCTCTTAGATGAGGATAGGGAGAGGTTAACTTCTCTGTGCAAAAAAATTAAAATTATTTCAGCTTTATATTCTTCAGCATAAATTGTGAACATGATGACTGTCATCATCTACAGTGTATAATATGGTCAAAATATTCCAGGAATTAGGTCAGGCACAGCACATGCAGAGGCTATAGTCCCTGTTAAGGTGTCCTAGGATCGACTCCTGGCCTTTGGCCCTTTGCTGAATGTCTGGACCTTCTCTCTGCACTCATGTTCTGTCATGACTCTTTCGATAAAGGATACCAGAGCCACAAAGTCTCAATAAAATAAAATAGAAAATAAAAATCAGGAAGCTGGATAAGGCTCTGTGTGTTTGGGACAAGGCCGAAAAATCACCCAGACCTCTATGATCTGCATGCCATCAGGTGGCACTGGATTCAAAACAGGCATGATTCTGAAATGGAAATCACTTGATGGACTCTGGAACCTGAAAATCATCGTCTAAGATCGCGGTTGGCCGTGTCATCCACACACAAATACAGGTTACATCTCTGTCATACAGAGATTTAAGCTGATCCAAAAATGCCTCTGTATGGACTAAACCTCATTTAAAATGGGCCAAGGCCCAGGCCAAGTGGAAAGGAGAATCTGGCTTCATATCACCCCTCAGATCAAAAGCATTTCCTGCACATCTGGCAGGGAAAGTCAATGTTGATAGGTATATACAGGTTTATGCTCCCACTCAGGTAACATTTTTTTGAGGAAAGGCCCGGCATCTTTCAACTAGATAAAACTAGCTTTGATTAGTTGCAGAAGCATAACTTAAACATTTGATGGGTTTTCTGTGTGTAAATGATATATAGGTTTGAGATGTGCAAATCACTGCATTATCTAGTGTCCCAGCTTTATTTGAACTGGCATTGTGTTCAAATTTAAGAAATGAAATGCAAAGTGTAGAAAATTCTACTTCTCATAAGTCTACATTATCACTTAAATGCTCTCTGTCAATTTTAGGCTCTAATCGACCTCGTGCTTCTCACTGGGACTGTTGGAGTCACCATGGTGTCATGGTATCCCATCAGCCATACAGCCACCCTGCTGATGGTGCCCTACTTGGCCTGGTTGTGCTTCGCCACCACTCTAAACTACTGCATATGGAGAGACAACCCTGAGAATAAAGAACACTAGAGGACACACCTCTGAAGAAATAATTCAGTTTCAGATTCATTAAACTGATTTCTTGCTCACAAATTCCAGTTCAGTTTCAAAGTTAAGGTTGTTGATCCACCTGATACTGAAGGGTTCATATATCAATTTGTCAGGGATCTGTACGGGCTGCACTTTCACTGCACAGAGGAACCTGTTTTTTGAGGTCCTTTCCTTGACCTCCCATTTCAAGAAACAAGGTTACATTATTTCTTCACTATTTTTATTTTTAGATGACCTGAAGGTGCTGTACCAAAACTAAGTCAAGGATGGGCTGCATAGATGGGCTCTGCAGGGTAGTTGTGAAAAGTCCCACGCTCCCATGGGGCCAAGTTCTTCAAAAAAAAAAAAAAAAGGGGGGGGGGACACAGCCCAGTGACTAAGTTGCAAATGGTTTTGCTTGAAATGTACCTTTGTCAATCAATTTTTGCTTTGATTTCACTGTTCTTGTTTTTGTGAAGCTCATATGTTAATAAAAACTACAGCAATACTTAAAGATAACCATAAGCTTTATTTCTGTACACAACAATGGGGGCGGGGGGAGAGTTATTTTTCTGAAGTCTTCTCTGGAGCATCTTCCGGCGACTTCGAAGAAAATCTCTGCATCAGAGTCTTCCATAAACCCTTTTTTTCATCATCCATGCTCTGTTGCATACTTCCTTTAGAAAAAAAAATGAAATAAAAATGGTGTTATTCTTTTTCAGTCAGTAAAGAGAGGAGGAGATATTTGTGAGTTCATACCTGACAAGAGTACCCTACACTCTTCCACCGTGACTCCGGTAAAGCTTGTGTCTTTCACACGAGGAAACTGAACAAAACAAAGACATTTGTTCTCAGTATTTTAGCATCTCTTAACCTTTCGTTTGCTTTTGCACAGGGATGCTACCGTTGAGTCAATATATGCAACCATTTACGCATGATACATGAAGAAATTATTTTTTATGGCAAATTTACAATCTTTATTCTAGGTTTTCCACACTTTGGACAAACACTGGTTACCAAGGTACACAAGCTATCCAGAAGGAGAAGAGGCCATCTGCTGATGTCAGAGTCTCATGAGAATGTTTGTGCTCTGTATTGTTCAAATTTGAAGGTGAACAATCTTTTAAACATTAACCGGGCGCGTTTTTACAAGCAGAAAACAACTGCTTGAAATGTAACATGTTTTATTATCATCTAAGAAGTCATGAACAGAATTGAGTTTATGACACCAGATGGGACTTCTGTTTTGCAAGATACAAAACTCAGTCTGACCAACTTATCTGTGACAGAGCACAAAAATAGCAGACCCAGTCAGAAAAGAGCCCACTTACTCTTTGTCTGTATATATTTCCATTAATGCGAGCCAAACTTTCATACATCTGGTCACATTTTTCTGGATCTGCAATCTGGAAGGAAAATACATCACGTTAAAACCTATTAAATCTCGACATGATGGGTGTAAATTGTAACATCTTAATCATCTGATTGAATGTTTAGGACACAAACTAAAAGCAATCATTCAGAATTCATTTAAACCCATTGTCTCATCTTAAAACATTACAGAATCAGGAGTATAAGATAAATATTACCTGATAGCTGAATTAAAAATGGCACAGCAGCCCCTTCGAATTTGATCTTGTTTCAAGACTAATATACACACCTGATCAAAATTTAAAGATCAGTTGAAAAATTACACAAATTTACATTCTGAACTGTTGATCTTAAAAAGGTTCTGAGTTTTAAAATGCAAAAAGAAGAAACGGGAGAGAGACAAAAAAAATTGAATGAGTGATTTATTGAAAACTGAAATGTTTTTTTAGTAGAAGACCATAGCTCAAAAACACCCTAAAATAGAAATAAAGACTTCAAAAAAAGGACTCCGTAATGAGTAGCTACAGCATTGTTGTTCATCAGTTCAAAAATTCTGAAATTCTGGCAATTCTGGTGTGATGCAGGCAGTGATCTCTATTACTGTTTTGGACGTTACGTGACTTTTGACGCGTCAACAGCGCCGCCATTTTGAAAAGTGCTACTTTCGTCCGCAAGCAAAGCGGCTAACAGCAACAGCCAACGGAATTATCGTTCTAAAGGCATCCAGTGTTTTGCTTTTGGCTGCTACATCTATCCTAATGAACACTTAAGACAGCAGGGCATCTCCTTTCACAACCAAGTAGTAATTTTCATGTTTAGTCATATTTAGATTATTTATCACGAACGAGGTAAAATACACGCACATTTGAGGCCTACACTATTGACAGCGGTTTGTTTACATGTGAACTAGCACTCTTCAAAATGGCGTCGCTATGCGCACGTCGCCTTCAAAGCCAGCCAATATGATCTGTCCAATCCAGTAATAGAGATCACTGGATGCAAGTGTTTCCAGGAGGCTTATGTGAGCTCTAGGTGGTGAGGATGACTTCACGGAGGGCATCCACTGGAACTGATGTCCATTTTTGTAAACCTTCCTTGCCATCCATTCATAGCTCAAGAGTGAATCACCCTGCGTGTTATTCCTCTGGAAGAAGAGCTTGATCAGGTGAGCATCAGGGATGCCCCCTGCAACATCTTAAGGAGGTGCAGCAAACAACAGCCCTGCACCTCCTGGAGCTCCATTGTTCCACTGAAGGAAAACCCACGCCAGGTCATGATGGTGCCACCTCCACTATGTGTGTGGAAAACATCTCAAGTGGGATCTCCTTGTCATACCAGTAATGTTGGAACTCATCAGGACCGTGCCATGTTTTGGTGCTCTCTTCTAAAGCCCAAACAGTTTTGTGGCATTGAAGGAGACAGGGCTTTGAAGACGTTTTAGTTCTCAAAGGCTTTCTTTCACAGATGCCGCCTGATGGTTATTGGGCTGTAGTCGGCAACAGTACCGGCCTTCATTTGGGTCAACCAGTGTCTGGACGGACAGCCAATCAGATCATCCGGCTCAACGCCCGTGATTTTTTTAAAATTCGGGTCTACCGCTTGACATTTTCTTATGTTCAATAACCCTCAAGATCTTTAAAGAAATTCAGAATGACTGTCTTGCTGCGTCCAACCTCAGCAGCGATGACGCGTTACGAGGCCTTTGTTAAGCAGCTCAACCATCTGGCCATGCCCAACGACAGAAAGCTTTTTTGCCTTCGCCATCACGTCATGACGGTATGAATCCAAGATAGAAAAAAAAAAAAAAAAATCACATTGAATCCACATTTTTGCTCAGGTTTTGGCTTTTAAAGGCTGTGGTCTTCAGCTTTTGATCCACTGATGAACTGCCTATTTCAGTTTGTTGTTTTCTAATAAATTGCATACTTAAATGTCTTTTTTGTCTTACTCTAATTTATTTTCTTTTTTTTCTTTCCATTAAAAAAAAAACTCTACTCAGAACCTTTGTAAGATCCAACAGTACAAAATGTAAATGTTTGCAAATTTCTAACAAGTCTTGAAATTCTGATCAAATGCATATATATTATTTAAACTACAAAACTTTCTCAGATATGATTAAAGGTATATATGTGCATTTATTTATTTCATTTATCCAACTCCAAGACTGTTGTTGGTTAAAGTTTACACTTTTGTAACAGATGATTATCTGCTGCCTGGATCATTAAAGTTTTAATGTTGGGAAACTGAGATTGAAATAAATGAGACTCGCTGTCCGGCTCTGTGGGGCTCCCAATCGGAGGTTCGACAGTAAATAAATAAATGAATGAAATCAATAAACAATACAAGGTCGAGAGTTGTTAGCATTAATTATCCGTCATCTCCGGGGCTTAGCTCGTAGCCTTGTGGCAGTAGGACGGCACCTGCGTCTTTACCTGCGTGTTTTCACCCTCGCGGAATGCAGAGGCCACTCTCTGCCGCAGAAACGTCCCCAGATCTCGGCCCTTTTTGGTCTCGTCTTTGGGCCATTCCTCACACAGCTTCAGGAACCGACGGTACCTGGTCGCAGACATCTTTGGTCACGTAATTAAGCTTGAGCGAACGCGAAGGACGTTTGGTCTTTATCGCGCGCCGTACTTGTGTAACATTTAAACTCTTCCCCTCTTCGCCGCCGCCTTGACTGACACCGCCGCATGTTAGCAAGATGAGTGGATCAAACGTAAAAAAGGGCTCCTCTTCAGGGGTGATGGACTGGATCAACTCGGCCTGTCGCTTTGCGACAGATAGAAACGACTTCAGAAGGTGAGATATGAAGAAAATGCAGTTTGCTGCGGTTTTGCCCGGTCGTTCACAGTAATCTAATAAGCGTGGGCTGTCCGGGATTCGTCCTTGTGCTCTTAACCGTGTCTCGGATGATAAACGTGTAACTACAGAGGTTAAAAAAGGTACAAAACCAAACTGAAAATCTGATCTTTTTTTTTTTTTGTTTATTTGTTTGTATCGTGTAAAGACTTAGGGGATAAATACATATACATATATATTTAACTTGCTGATCAGGGGGAACAAAACATTTGTAAGACACTATATTGGATATTTCTTAAACTTTTTCTGTCACTGAGTAAATAAAATTATCAAAAAAAGTTAAACGTATCACTGAGAATAAAAACACGTATTAATAACTCTGACATTTCCCACAATTCTCAATTACATAAAAGTCTAGTTGGTGCTATTGTATACATTTGTATATCAGATGAGATTAACAACAAAAGCACAAATTTACGAAAACCCTGTCATTTGTTATTTTAGTGGCCTAAATTTAAAAATATGTCATTCATTGAACCATTTAGACTTGTAGGGGATTGTGACATTGGGATAAAATTATACTGCCTCCCCATCATCACACTTTCCATCCATATCCAGCTTCATATCACGGTACATTTGCTGTAGCTCTTGTGGGTAGTGAAAAAACCTCTAACACAGATTTTAAAAAATAAAATAAAATGAAAAGAAAAAAGGCATACACCACAGAAGAGGGCCTGTCGGATCACCTTTGAAATACTGTGTTAACAGCAGTTCTCTTGTTTTCCCCCTGTTTAGGAATCTTCTCGTGAACTTAGGCTTGTTTGCTGCTGGTGTTTGGGTTGCAAGAAATCTCTCGGATTTTGACCTGATGTCTCCTCAGCCAGTGACTTAACACTGTCGCAGAACATCAAAACCTGGATGATGGTGAGATAGTTTTAATTGTTCAAACCACGGAGGTTCAACTGTAACAGGAAAAGCAGAACCTAATTATCATTAACCCTTTACAGGACAAATGACCATTTTTGGTAACTTCAGTAGAACTAAATTCTGTGGTTATACAAAAAAAGTTATATGAACAGAGTTCCTTTAATATTCTCCAATAACCATCTCAAGTTGAAAATTTGAAATTTCAAGTATTTTATTCACTGCTGTATAAAGGGTTAAGACTCATGTTTTTTGTTTAACAGCTGGTTTAAAAATGAATCACAATTAATGCTTAGACAGTATTTGTTCTGAAGTGATTTATTTGTGACGGATGTGATATTTCTGCTTCTTTAGGGATCTTGGACCAACAAAGAAGAAACAAGGGACACGGATACTTAAGAAAAGTTTTTATGAGTGCTTGTAGTTTGTAAAGAAATTGTCTCATTTACATTAATAGTTTTTTTTCTTTTTAAATGATTTTCACATGTGGTAATGACCTGAAAATCAATAATTACATTCATACAGTGTCTCTGTTCTTTTTGTCTTGGAGTCCCAGATTTACTTTGCTGATCCACACAGGACTTTTCATGTGACGTTTTGAATCCTGTCACCTGATCGTATTTAACCATGTCCACTCAGGAGCTCTTTGTCGCCGCAGCTCGTAAGTGTCTGTGTGCAGGTAGAAAATCGCTCTCCGCTCCTCAGAGTCTGGACCTTGCTGCTCAGATCTTGGCTGTTGACCTGGGCTTGAAACCTGCTCTTCTTTACGACTTTAACGGTGCCTGCGCGGTGCAGGTGCAGGAGTATTTGAACTCCTTGCAGTCCCTCCGACTTGTATCTGAATTGCTTCTCACGCTGGATTTAAATGGAAACAGTGTAATTGTTAATGCGGGGGCCGTCAGATCAAATCTAGAGCAGGTTCTTGGTGATGACAGCGTGGCTGTGATCAATATCTGCCACTCGCTGGAGAAGCCCATCATCGGCGATATACAGAGAGGAGAACTGAAGAGCATGATACAAGATTTACAGCTGCAGCTCGAGAACCCCGAGAAACCCATTTGCGTTGGAGACAAATGTGAGGACTGGAACCTTTGCACGGTGTTCGGTCTTCTACTTGGTTACCCTGTCACCTACTGGTTTGATCAGACAAAAAGCTTTGAAAACTGTCTGTCGATGACTCCCCTGATGGTGACTGCAGCTTCAGCAACATATGCAGGTCACAGATGTCACCTGTATTCCTTCAGCATTCCAACTGCTCTGCAGGAGGAGGTCAGCTGCAAGCTGGAGAACTGGAAGCTCCGTCTACAAAAGAGGTTTGAGCAGCAACACGTCCTGAAGGATCTCTGCATCAGTCAGTCCACAGTCACTCTGCCTTCAGTCTGTTTATGATGCCGGCAAAGGTTTGTGTTTGAAATAAAATGGTCCAGAACATGTGGGCTGATTCCTCTTATTACCCCTGGCAACCAAACAACCACTGGCCTCTTGATGCACGTTTATTATTATTATTTATTTATTTTTATTATTATTATTTATTGTGATCAAACTTGGACTCTGAAGTACTTCCATGTGTATTTGTCATCGGTACTTGATTATTCTAAGGTTCATTCTTAAGGATGAAGTTAAATATTGTGGAAATTCTTGGCCACCCCTGCTCAGCATTTAGCTAGGAAATTAAATCAAAAGTGCACAACACAGTGAGCTTCAAAAGAGGGAAGATGAAAGAAGTTACAGCAGTAGCTCACAATACAATATCTGAGCATTTTGTGACAAAACCCCAATGATACCATATGAACAAGCACTGATGGCAAATGTTTGCTGAGTTTTTCACACTAGAGAGGGCCAGATTATATTGACTGTATGTCTTTTCAGCAGATTCCTGCTCATAAAAAGATTCCTAATAAGAAAATCATTCATCCTCCCTGACTGCAAAGTTAAAATATAAACATTTGTTTCCGTGATCAAACATCTGGATGAGAAGAAGTGACAGGAACATCTTTCCAACGATGAGGGACAGTGATCAGCTTTTGTTTTGGGTTTGTGTGTCAGCCAGTGACTCGGCAGCTTCTCACTGAGGAATGAGGATTCAGTGTCTGTTAAAATAAATACGATATATGACTGAGTCAAGATGAAAAGGTGTTTTTACAATGGGCCACTTGTAAAAAAACACTTTGATATCCTGTATCATTAATCAAAAAGTTGAGTCTTTTAGAAATCGGGTCACTTTTTCCTTAACTGTTCATGGTTTTACCAGATGTGAAGAGTTTTGAATAACTGATGCTTAAAAACAAAATTTTCACTGATACATATACATACATGGACATTATATTAGATGTGTGTGTTTGGGTGCATGCAGTTTCACTTCAAACGTGTAAATTTTGCCAATATATCAACTAAAATAATACAGAATCATAAGAATGAATTGATGAAACATAAAATCTTTTAATTGTCCCCAAAAAACAACTGAATACATTATAATTTGCACAATTTCCAGTACAGTTAAGTACTGGTGATTAATACAGTCATATGATTCCCTTTTATTTTAATATATTATTTTGTGAGTGCTTTTTTATTCCCGGCGTATACATTCACAATGTTTAAAATGATTATTTCTGCAAAGCAGCTGACTGACCTGCAGTTATCTTGTACAGTTTAAACTTTTTCTTCTGCAGCTATTTTAACTTAAAAGCAGCATCGATATGCAACTGTGAACAGTCCGGGAAGATGAAACCTTTCATCTTTCTTACATCTTCAGTTTTGTAGCTTTGTAAAGTTCAACAACAGGAAATCAAAACATAGAGGTTCGAACCTTTTTGTTTGTCCTCCCAGACAAATAAACAGAACAAGTAAGGAAATTTGTCTTTGGTAGATTTGTTCTTTGTTATAACAATCCTCTTTGACAATAAATCCTACATCGTGTTCATTCCCCTTTTAAATGGTGCCCCATTTGTGAGGAACATGCATTTGTAGGCTGAGCATGTGGGTTGTGCCCATGAAGTTTACCAAATCTTCTCTGCCAATTTCTCTGCAAAATCCCATTCTTCAACCAGCATTTGTTGCAAGTCAGCCAACGTGGTTGTGTTGGTCCCTCGGGGTCGAACAGCATGCCCGAGATGATCTCACAGCTCATGAGTGGGGTTAAGGTCAGGACTGCTGGCGGGCCATTCCCTCATCTTCACTCCCAGATTCTGGAGGTGGTCTCTGATAAATCCCACCCTGTGGGGGGAAGCGTTGTGATACTGGAAGACAGACTTGGGTCCCAGACAGTGGAGATATGGGACTCCCACTGGTTGCAGAATCCCATCTCAATATCTCTCTGCAATGAGTGTCTTCAATGATGACAAGCCTAGTTTTTCCAGTGAGGGAGATGCTGCCTCGACACCATCAAATTCCCTCCACCAAAACATTTCACGCTATTGGTGCAGCAATAAGCATAGCATTCTCTGCATCCTCTCCAAACTTTGACCCTATGATCCACTGCCATAGGCAAAATCTGGATTTATCACTGAACATAATGCTCCTTCACATATTCAGGTTGCAGTGCACGTGTTGCCGACGTAGTGCCCAATTGGCAGGAACTGAAGATACCAGACACTCAAGAAGAGTTACAGCAACAGCAAAATAAGCTGTTTTGTATTGTAGAAGAGAAGATTTGGCAAATTTTTCATGGACACAACCCACATACTCAGCTCTGCTCCACAAACACGTTTCTTACAAATGTGGCACCATTTAAAAGGGAAATAAATAGACTTTCCAGCACTGCTGCCTCACAGCAAGAAGGTTCCTGGTTCGACTCCCAGCCAGGAGTCTTTCTGTGTGGAGTTTGCATGTT
>JAOWBL010003670.1:0-12025 GCA_028564865.1 Zenarchopterus dispar | reverse complement strand
TGTGTGTGTGTGTGTGTGTGTGTGTGTGTGTGTGTGTGTGTGTGTGTGTGTGTGTGTGTGTGTGTGTGTGTGTAATGCTAATTGGTCCGTCCTGCAGAGCCTGGTCTGCCAGCAACAGAAGGGAAGGTGTTTAAAATTCAGAGAGCAGTCACGGCTGGAGGAATTTTAGCTACAACACACTCTCCTCCTCTGACACTCCATGTCATTCCTCCTCTTTATGCCTTCCTCTTTTTACTCCCTTCTTCTTTCCCATCCCTTTCTCTCGCCTCTCTCTGCATTTATTCATCTTCCCTCGTTCTCTTCCCCCCCCCCTGTTTGTCATTTTTCCTCCCCTCCCGGTGTTTTTGTCCAACACCATCTGGTCATTTTATGTGACTCAGCGCAATCGCCTGTTGGAGGCTCTGCCACCTGCGCGCACACACACACACACTACCACACGCACACGCACACGCACTCACACATATAAACATGTTGGACCTGTGACATTTAGGATTTGCTTCTCTGCCGGTGTGTGAAGCTGGTTGTGCTGTGAAGAGGTTCTACATGAACACTTCAAATTCAAGAACGTCCATGCCTAACAAAAACCCATCAGGTCGTTTGTGCGCCCCCTAGTGACAGGAGACATTTTGATGATTGGTGGGAGGAGGTGGGATAGACGGATGAAATACCAAAATGCTAAATCCTAGTACTTGAGATTATTGTTAGAATAAAAGGGCATTTTTAAACCATTACTTGACTATTTTCATACTAAAATGATGCCAAAGTTAATTTATTTCATAATTCTGATCTTTCTAACCAAACTGCTTTTCTGGCTAATAAGTAACAAAAAAGATAAAGAACTAAACACATGTTGTGTGTAAGCAAATGAGACACCGAATACATTTGGCTCATATCTTTTTCTGAACAGAATAGGCTGGTTTTTGTTTTCACCGCAAATAATCCCTGTAGACCAAAGGAGGAAAATGAGTATTAATCAAAATAAACCTCCTGATTTCCTTCACATCCCTAAATACCCAGACATGTCAGGTTTCCAGTTGTGCCTTCAAACAAATCTCTGAGGCCTAATATTGTGGAAGCATTTTCAAAGAGACCACCAAAACTCTAATTAGAAGGTTGAGTTAGTGAAGGACATAAAACCTCTTGGAAAGTTAATAAAGCTGGTGTGTTTTCAAAGACAGTCTGCTGGAACTGGAAGTGTTTTGGGCCAATGTTTCCACCATTAGCAGCTTCACTTTTCAAACTTCAGTTTATATTCTGTGACATTTTGGTTTGTGTCTTATTGCTGAGGATATAAAATAACATTTTAAAGGAGCATTTTCAAAGAAATTGATCTCTGCAATCCACTTTTGCAGCACATTGTTAAAAAGTTTACTGAATCCAGATAGTGAAAAAAGCTCATAAGTCATATTAATTTCTCAGTTTTTGCTACTGGCATCTGCTCAGATGTTTGCTGTGTTAAGACGGTGTGCTGTTGTTCAGCAATGGAGATTTATGTTTCATTGAGGTTAAAAAGAACATGGTCATCTTTAGTTACTTTACTCAAATGAGCTTTTATTCTGGGACTGAAGGGTTTTGGTAGTACATTTAGTCATTTATTGCATGTGAGCCCATGGCTGTGTTTCGTGTGTTTTAAACTTAGACATGTTTTCACTATATTGTGAAATGCAGGTCTCAGACGTGTCGTCACTTTTCATCACCACCACTGAACTCCACATTTAAGCATTTCTGCACTTTCGTTCAGTGCTCCTGTCAGAGTAGATGTAAAGAGAGCGCAGTGAGCAAATTTGGGTATGGTGTCACCTATTTCCACTTTTGGCTGGATTCAGTCTTTTAAAGCCCTCTTTGTTGTATTTCATGCACATTCCCACCACTAAACGTCCAACACGTATGACACAGAGGCTGCAGGAACTCTATGACTTGCTTGGTTCTGATTTGATTCATCAGTTGTCTCCCACGTGAGGACGAAGAAGAAGAGTGGAAGAGACAGTTTCTGCAATAAGAGAACAAGCTGTGCTTGCTTCATAAGGCGAACTGCTTTGAGCGACTACACTTCAACATGTCTGAGAAAACATAAAATGTCAGAAAAAAAGCTCTAAATTGCTTTTAGCAAGCAGACCTGGCAACACTGCTGCTGACTTCTTTATTTCCTATTTTTTCACCGTTCTATGAGCCTTTTACGGCAGCGACAGAATAATTTTCCCTTTCCTTCCCAACATGCTGTGCAAATCGATATAAACATTTTACTGTAAGGCAATAAAAATGTATCAAATAATTTAGGAAAGTGATCATATGCTATTAGAAGTATTGCTTTTTTCCCTGGAGCTTTGTCATTTCTGCCCACCATGAGAGACGAACACATCTTGATGTGTCATCAGTTTTTAAAGCAAACTTTTGTACATCCCATTTTGGATCTTAAAGATAGTTCAATGTCCTCAAGATTTTTTCTATTACTCCTATATTTCCTCAGAATATGAAAAGCTCTAAATTCTGATTAAAAAATGATATCTGATGAGCATTAGTTTTTCAAAAAATAATTTAAGAAGTCCCTCCAAGTCATTAAAAACTAATTTCGAGTCAGTATTTAACTTTCTTTGAGTGAAGTCTGAATCCTGCATCTTTGAAACGGAATTTATCTTTTTGAAGATAAGTCTATTATTAGGTGATATTGTAAAGTTTTGTTTGGGATAAAATAAAATGAAGCAGTTTGATTGAAAGTGGAATATTTGTTTGCACCAAAATATTAATTAATGTTAGCGCTTAGGGCACCAGCCTACTAATGATGACACACAAACCACCATCATCAGATGCAAAAGGAGGAGAGTTTATGGCCTCTGTCTCTACAGAGCTGGATTAGAGCTTAGTTATTCATTAATATTACATTGCATTGTACGATGTAGCAGACCCTTTTATCCAAAGTGACTTACAAAGAGAGGAACACAACCAGGCCAAAACGTTGACAGACAAGGTGCCAAAAGTTCAATTTCTAAACGGAAAAAAGCAATAACAAAAGTACATTTAGAGAGCCCCCTTAATTGAAGAGGTGGAAAGTGAAGTTGGTTAGATTCTGCTAGTTGGTTGGGAGAGAAGATGAAGAACATATAGTAAGAACTTTTCTGCTCTGATAGCAGTTGTCTGGTGGTTCCACCGGTGTGGAGCACCTGTGAGACCTGTCTGGACTGAGAGTGTCTTGTTCATAGGGATGTTATCGTTGGAGGACATTCTTGCCTGGAGTCTAACCCTGTATGGTTGAGTTGTGGTAGGTGGGAGCCGACCCAGATATCACCCAGTAGGACAGCAGCAGTTATTTAAATTCAGCTGCTGCTGGTAGACGGTGCAGGTTAATGAACAGCAGACTGACATGAGCACTTTTAGCTTCACTGCAGACCAGATGTCCTTCTGCATTCTGGACCTTCTGCAGAGGTTTCGCAGCACAAGCTGGAAGGCCAGTCAAAAGGACTTAGTTAGGTGCAGTCCGATTTATCAGTATCACTGTTATCTGAATTGGTACGACAAGTCGCAGCTGCAATCTTGTTAGAAAAAGACATCAATCATGACACCCAGGTTGTCAGCACCTTCGAAGGGGTGATAAATGTAGAGGTGTGCTGATCTTGACGTTCTGGTGGACAGACTGATGGACAGGAATGACCAAGAGTTCAGTCTTGGAGAGGTGTGGATGAAGGTGCTGTTCCTTCATCCATGAGGAGATGTCAGGGATCCAGACAGCTCTCCTTTAAGACAAAAGACACAAGTGTTAGAAGGACTCCTTACTTCTAACAAAAGGCTTAAGGTTGATTTTAAAAAAAAAAACAACTCCAAAATGACCCTTGTAGACATGTTTGATGGAACAAAGTGTTTATTGTTGTTATTTTAATTGAAACTCAGAAATGAGCAAGCTGGATCCATGTCCAACTGTAGCGATGTCAGTGTTGTATTTCTGGCTGTCACTTCATCATCTGTGCAGCGGTGATTTGTTGGCTGCCATTTTTCCCCACCTCTAACAAGCTCCAGCGTGTCGCAGCAGATGAATGTGACCCCTCGTCACGTCGAGGTAATAACTCACTGCTGTGTTTGTCTTCACGTTTGCACAATTACCTCAAAGTATTTTCATACAGGAACGCAATCGGTCTAAAGCCGTTCTTTGTAGTTCCAGGCTACAGTGAGATCACAAAGATTTAAGAATCGTGATGATTGTTTGGTTGTTTTTTTGTTTTTTTTTTGTAAAGTAAAATGTTTTCAACATCATATCCTCTCGACAAAAAAAAAAAAAAACTTGGATCAGCCAAACTATGGCTGCAGAGAAGTAGTCTCACTCCTCTTCGGAAAGAGTTAAATGTGTTGTTTTTAGGGCTGCCATCTGTGTGCCAAAGACACCTGCACAGGTGGCATGGTGATAATTAAATCAGATTTTTCCATTCATCATATCTACACTGGAGAGCGGAGTTTCTGACTGTAAATGCCATATTCTTCAAATAAACCGGGGAGCCACCACGACCAGAACACTCCGCAGAAAAACACTCGGTTATTTCCACACAGGGAACCTATCCTTGAATATAAGCTTCTGCTTAAAATAACCCTGTGCTGTAAATGAAAGACCACAAGAGGGCTTTAATTTTTTCCCTCCATAAAAACATTAGATTTGCAGTTTAGTTTTTGACATGGTACTCAGTTCGAAGTGAATATTACTTAGTGCATTGTTACCGATTTTTATGTGGCACAAAGTGTCAAAAATGGCCAAATTACGCTCCAGTAAAAGTATGAAGAAGCATAAAATTGAAATATAAAAATTAAGTACGCCTGCTTCAAAATTGTATTTCTTAAACTGTAATCTACCATAAATGTCTGATTGAGTTAATAACTTCAGTCATTCCCAGGAACGTTTGAAGATGACAGCGTCTTTACCCAGATTTTATTTAGTCATTATCACTTCTACAGTGAACAGATTTGTGATATTTTGACAAACATTCTTTTATCTTAGTTTTTATAAGTCAATTTATTCACCTGCAAAAAAAAAAAAAAAGAAAGAAAAAAGAAAGCAATTACACCAGCAAAATGTTAAATATTCATTTGGGAGAATTAAATTTTAACATATTAACAGGGGGCATTTCTGTAAACCAAGTACTTGGTTATATCATTAAGACATACTCATATGTTGCCTCAGGTTTTAAATGCTTGCACTTTTAATTTAGTCACATTTTCAGTCTAATGACTCAAATGATTTTGGTCATTTGTCCAAACATTACTAACTCTAATCAATCATATCGAAGTGAGGTTCTGTTCATTCGTGTTTCGTCTTTTTTTCCCATCATTTTTTTGCCAAACTGGCAGCTATTTTGACCCCCTCCTCCTGCTTCCTTTCAGGCTAAGTGGATTAAATAGATTCGAAACACGAGCCGCAGCTACACTAAGAGCATTGCTTGAATTTTAAGCAGCCCACGGTGGATTGATTCTGTGACTAAATAGCTGCAGCCCTGTAACTGAGACGCATGAAGCTTTCTAAGTAATGTAGCTTTGACACACTGACACAAAATGTACATTAGCAGTCTGCTGAGTGAGCTTTGTGTAATGACTGCACAGTTTGGAAGCATAATGGGGATATTTTTTTTGCACTGGAGCTACTATTACCTAATAATGTATGTGGAAATTTAAAATCTTGCTATTTTGATGGGAGAATATAAAAGCACATTAAAGCAACTGTTCTGGTTTTACTGGATCATGAGACGCTGATGTGTGACAGGAGACTGGTGTTTGGTGTGTGTGTGTGTGTGTCTGTCTGTGTGTATATCTATATATATATATTTATGTTTGTTTGTATGTTTGTGTTCCCAGTCGCACTGGAAATGGCAGGCCCTGCACTGTGTGTGTGTATACACACACACACACACAAACATACATATATATGTGTGTGTGTGTATTTTCTCACAGGTTAGTAATGCTCCTTGGTATTTCTTGGAATCAGTTTTCCAGCAGCTGAGCCTCTTTCTGGCAATTTTAGCTGCTACATGAAGCCATTGCATAAAGAGAAAAAAAAAGTCCAAATTTCTTTTTTAAGTAGTGGAATGAATCATTACACGAATGATACAACGCCAGCCTTCAACACAAGACAAGACAGCTTTATTTGTAAGGCGCATTTCATACACAAAAGCCAACTCAAAGTGCTTAACAAAAGCATTGACATTAAAGGAAGATTTAAAAGAACATAAGAAATGAAATAAAATACACAACAAAATTACAAAAAAATACATTTGGACAGAAAAAAGAATCTATGGAGCTTAAAGTAGATAAGTAAAACCAGCGGAGTAAAATTAGACTAAACAAAGGCTTGGGAAAACATCAGAGGTTTCACTTTAAGTGTCTGGAGTCGGTGCACATCTAACATAAATAGAGGTTTATTCTAACTGTGTTCAGCATAGTAGCTAGCTTTATTTTCACCCTGTCTGGTTCTAACTTGTTGCCCTACTAGCGGAGTGCCTTCCAAAGATCTTGAAGCCCTACTTGGTCTACTTTCAAGATCAGAAATGTAAAAATTAAAAAAAATTTTTTTTTTTTAATGAAGCACTTAAAAAAGAAGTGTTGTAAAACATGGAGTAGGTCTGGTTATGTTCTGGGCCTGGTTTCCTGCATGTTGAATCTGTGGAAGTACAATGAAATCTCAAGAAGATATGAAGTTATTCTGGAGCAAAATGTGCTGGTCTCAGTTACAGGTCACAAGTCCTCGAACTGGATAATGATCCAAAACCCACAGGTAAAAAAAACAGCCAACATATTGTGAAGTGGTCTTCTGTGAGCCCTGATCCAAATCCAGTTAAACATCTGTGGAAAGAGCTGAAACGTGCAATCAAACCTGAGGCACCTGGAGCAGTTTGTGTGTTAGGAGTGAAACAAAAATACCTGTCTGCAGTTGCAGAAGTCTCACTGAGAGTCGGGTCTGGCTCGATGGCAGTGATCGTCTTTAAAAGGTTAAGTTGAGGGTAACATCATTTTTGTCCAGGCCAGTTTTATGATTTTTTTTTCCCTGTTAAAGCCCAGCTCTAAAGCAGTGTCTGAGTTTCAGTAAATCATTATTAATTACTACTTTCGTCAGTTTCAAGTTATTTTAGAAATGACTGTGGGATTTTTCTCTCTTTAATTGAAGGGCACCAACAAATCTGTCGCTGCGTGTAAAGATTTCAAATATTCATGTCACCGAGCCAACAACACAACTGCTGTCAGATCTCACTCCAATAATTATAAATTTCAATCAAAATCATTGTACTTGTTTTTCTTAATTTATAGCACCAAATGTTTAGAACTCTTTGCTCGATGAATAATTTAATTGCCTCAAACTTTGTCAGAATACGTAATCAGTGTACCGACTGTTGAATCAGCTAATTGTTTTGGCATAAATGTTTCTCTTTTCTCACTGATTTATCTTCTAACACCGAGTCTCACTCAAACCAGCTGTTCCGTCTGAAAACCCGCCAACGTGTTTTCCGTTTCAACCTGTTACTCAGTGATGGCCATTCAAATGTTAAATGCAAAATGCTCTGCTTCTTTTGACGATCATTATGAGGTCTGAGCTGGCCCGTTTCTCTGGACAATGATTTGATTGGAGCTGATTGGATTTGCTGCCATGGCTACTGCCCATCTCTCTCGCTTTCTCTCTCTCCGTCTCTGTGTTTAATGGAGCCTTTCTAAAGGCTTTATTAGAAGTAATTTGCAGCAGCGAGCGCTGACTGATATCTGGGCCGTGACCCTGTCTCTCAGCTGAAGGGTAAAGAAGGAGTCCCAGTCGCGCTGGAAATGGCAGGCCCTGCACTCTGTCCATAGATTAGAGTCTTTCCACTCTGAATGCTGAATACATTTTAGAGCAGTGAGAGTGGACAATGAGGAGTAGTAAAATGACAGTGATTAGAACCAGAAACGCGCTCGGATGTGACCGTGGTGGACTTTTGTGGGCCAATCAAAATAATTCTGCAGAGGAGAAATTGAACCTTTTTTGATGGGTATTAATCACAAAAATGTAATTATATTTGTCTTTTTTTTTAATTCTGTAGATAGCTTTTATTAAAAAACATTTATTGCTAAAAACTGAAGCTTCCTTCTGTGGTCTCATCAGTTTGTTTTATAGGACGAGGTGTTCCAGTCTGTGACAGTTCAGTGCAGTCTTTCTGTCCATATGAGGCACCGTCAGTTGTGCGTTTCTTTCATTTTAACCACAAATAGACTGTTTCTTTTTGTCACTTGGTGTTCTTTTTCCTAAAAATGTCTTTTATTTTATTTATTAAGCTTTATTTAACCAGAGAAAGAAACTTGCAATTCAAAATATCCTTTTCAAAAATTTTACAAGACAAGCAGCAGTTTAGAGCACATGAGATACAAATACATATAATAACTATTTAACCATAACATATGTCCATATGCACCACAAAAAAAAAACATCATCAAAGACTGCATATATAAACCCTTTAAAGGTTTCAAAGGTCATTGTAATCATGCCTGACAGTGAGTAGTCGTAACATCTACAACTTGAAGTGGTTGCATGTAGAATATTTAAATTATGTTCAAAATCATGTAATGAGGCCAGATCTTGAGGTTTTAGTGAGTTTGGAGCTGATTCCGAGCTTAGAGCGCAGAATATTTAAATACATTGTCCGCCACCTGAAGCTCTGGTCACTAAGGTTCTTTCAAGCAGTGGGTTTGTGTGAATCTCCCAGTTCGTACAAAATCTGGAGTTTGTAGACAATCGTGGAGGGGGGCATAGATTCCTAACGGAAGATCCTAGGGCTTTCAACCCGTTTTGCCGGGTTATATAAGTAGTGACTGTCCAATATCTCCAAAATTCTGCATCTTGATCATCACATCTGCTGGAGAATTTGGGGAAAAGTTTGTGATTTGCAAGATGGCAGTAATGCTGAGAAGATTACAGCTGCACTTTCTGCAAGAAATGAGCCTTGGGAGTAGTGACCGTAACTTCCACAGCTTTTTACAAGAATGTTAGCCTGTAGATAGGATGGGAAAATACCAAAGTATATGCTAGTCTACTTGAAGACAAAGCAGATCATCCAACCCAAAGATACAAAGTACAGGGGTGAGTAAAAGCTGTGATTTTAGTGATGAACCTCAAAGCTCCACGGCAGACTGTATCCAGTGAATGCAGACGTTGTATAAGTCATATCACCAAAATCCAGCACAGACACAAATGTGTCTGTGCACAAATGTCTTCCACCAGTTCCATCTGCATTTAAAGTATTTAAAACATGGCGGTACTCAGTCTTCAGTGGCACCCTGTCTCCAGGGATGTGTCCTTCTAAACATACAATCACAAATACAGTTTATGTTATGACAGAAGCATAGAATAGAAGTGACATTTACACAGCAGTCACCAAATATCAACTTCAAAATGTTTACTGCATAAAGATCAACAGGTATAAAACAGGAAAGCAATGTTCTGTTTGCATCAGCTCAATAAGTTCTTCAAGTTCTTGTTGTTTCCATAGATACCGGTCATCCCTCACGAGGCCACAGCTGTACATATTATATCATGCATATCCATAATAAATAATAAAGTTGCTTCCCCACTGAATGTGTGAAGTACACAGCACTCTGTAGTTGATACAATATTTATTTGTCAAAATTGGTGTGTAATGATGCAGAAAAGCTGAGTAGAAATGCATACACAGCCCAGAGGGCGAAAGGATATATGCTGCATACATGTATTGTCAGTTCTGACTCAAAACTCTGAAAACTGGATCGATTCGTGTTGTTTTGGTTGCTAATGACAGTTTACCCTGATCACCATCTACTAATAGACCTAGGATTGCTTTAACTTTGCAAATTTTCTTTAACAAATGAAAATGTTTTGCTTGTGCATAAAAAGCTGTTTGTATTTCTGAAAAGTACCTGCAACAAATCTAAAGGAAAAAAATGATCAGTCTTTTGATGGGACACTTTGGTTTTCAATCGAGTCACTGTCCAAGGGTCAAAAATTCAGACTGGTAAGGGCACAGTTACACAAGGTGTTGAAACTTTACACTCAGACTTTTACAGTTTTATAATGTGTACATCTAAGCAAATGTTGACAATATTTCCTTTTTTTTTAAAAAAAAGGATGTAATTTCAAAGTTTGCTGAGTTCTTCAGTCAGATTTGTTTCACCGATTTCCAACTCCAAGCTCCAGAATAATTCTTAAACATACTGAAGCTATTATTTACTTCAGTTTGAGCCCGTAAGTCTCACATTTAGTTCTCTAAGCACAGAAATACGATGCTTATTTGACGGCGTGGGAGAAGTGAAGCAGGAACACACAAGCACTTCATCTGCTCACTGCTGCCATTAAACGCAGCAACTGTGCACTCTCTGAACGAGAATTATGATGTGAAATGAAACTATTTAAGCTATTTTGAAATCTTTGTCATCTCACGCATGTTCAGCTTTAATGGAAAGTGTGCTCTTTAAAATTCTGATGGAGGCAGTGAGACCATGTGTTAGTGACTGTAATCTGTCATCAGTGTCTGTTGAAAGGAGACATCCCTGGAAACAGGATGTCTTTGAAGATTGAATGTTTACAGATTTTCATCAGTGACTACTGCCACGCTCCATAAACACTTTAAATGCAGATGGAATTCGTGGAGCACATTTTTAAGAACGGGAACACTCCGTGTCTAAAAGAAGCAGAGAAGCTTGACATTTTTATTCTGATTTATGGGATATTTTTCAAAGATGGACATCCCGAGCACCATCTGAGACTGATTGGGAGCGCATGTGTCACACTTTATTGAGCTTATGCAAAATCCTCAGCTTCAGTAAAGCTCTTTCTTTTTAGCAAAAACAAGGACTTTAAAAAAGCTTTGGGTATGTCTCCATCCAACTCTTTGTTCTTGTCATTCTTCTTTGGCCATGTTGCAGTGGCAGCATCCTAAGCGAGTTAATCCAGAAGTCTGTCTACACAGCAGCCTCTTCCAGATCACTGAGAATCTTGGCTGGATTAAGTAGTTTATATAACCACACTGGCATGTTCTGGATTAAATTCAGAAAAGAAAACTTTAATGAAGAGGGACACAGAAAATTCATCTGAGTTGCTTCTATCAATAGAAGTGAGAGCTTTGACTGAATGTTAGTGTTTTTCTCTGTTTCACATCTGCTTCAATTTTCTGACATTTTTCTGCATCCCGTTTCTGCTATATTTCCATAATTTTGCTCTTTTACCTTCAAACTATGAGGCTTCTCCTGATGTGGTTTGAACGGTCGAAACCAGGTTGTTGAGGCTGCAGTGGAAGGTTACTTTATGAGGTAATGCCACAGGTGAATGAAGGTGTCGCTTTGACAGCCGATTATGGTAATTGTAGATGGCAGATGCATCTGGGCCTAATGTGGGCTACTTTTGGGTTTTGGCACGTGTTGTGATGATCAGATCTGGCTAAAATGTCATCATTCGAGTTTGACATGGTCACAGTGAGTGTTGAGAGGGTCAGATATCGCCCTTAGGCCAGATGAAAGTCCAGATTTGGACCAAGTCTTGTGGATATGTGGCAGAGTTCAGTCAAAGACTTATATGCCCCCCCAAAATAGGACAAATATAGAGCATGCTTTTTACCAAGGCTTCTTTATCTCCCTGAGACTGCAGAAGATGAACTATTTAACATTAAATTGTCTCTGATCTTCATGACCTGCATCTCAAGGATAGGTGACACTCTTTTGAGGACAATAATGTCCACATTTTTGGGAGGGAAGAAAAAGGTTTGGAGCGATGAGTAAAAGACACCATCTATGTCAAACAAGAAAATCACCATTAAATAGAGGGCGAGGCCTCAGGTGTCACCTGTCCAGCACTTATAATGTAGCTTTGAATCCCAAACTCAGTTATAAGTCAGTATAACTCAGTTATATTAATATAATAGCTCACAAACTGACCAAGTAAACAACTTACAGTTTGCAGAAAGACTAAAGGCTCACAATAGTGATGGGAGGGTCAGTCGTGTGTGTGTGTGTGTGTGTGTGTGTGTGTGTGTGTGTGTGTGTGTGTGTGTGTGTGTGTGTGTGTGTGTGT
>JAOWBL010003669.1:0-12027 GCA_028564865.1 Zenarchopterus dispar | reverse complement strand
TGTGTGTGTGTGTGTGTGTGTGTGTGTGTGTGTGTGTGTGTGTGTGTGTGTGTGTGTGTGTGTGTGTGTATGTATCTAAACACACCCTGCATGATTATTGTGACATTTCTTGGTATCCATGTGGAGTATCCCAGGATAATTATACTTTACTATAGGTGAGGAAATAAAGTAAGGTTGATGTTTAAGTTGTGCCTTTGAAGCTTTGAAACAAACAACCACTTACTGTAATCTGTGGCTGAATTTGATGAGATTGCTACATTTCTCCTGTGTTTTAGGTGAACTTCATTAAGCTGGACAGGCCTAGATGTTTACACCCTGGTGGTCTTGTTGTGCCAGGTTTCAGTGTCCAGCAATAGATGTACTAAAATTTAGTTTTTAATCAGTGGCACCTGGGCATTGGCTGTAATATTACAACTGGCAGCATTAGCAGCCTTGGAAGGTCATGAGGGATTAGAAACATCCTGTGATGCTGCCAGTTTTTGTGGAGAAGGTATGTTTCAAGCTGAAGAAACAAGGTATGATGAGCTAAAAACAAAACCTACTGACAGTGTAAAAGAATAACACAACAACCCTGCCTTTTCTTCTCATTTATGACTGAGGGCAGACTGTCTCACTAATCCATCTTGAGATGCTATGTAGGAAAGTGAGAAAATGTAAGGGGTTGCACAGACATCCATCCATCCATTTTCTCTACCTGCTGAATCCATCTATAGGATCACAGGGGTCTGCCAGAGCCAATCTCAGCTCATTAAGGTGACAGGCAAGGGTACACTCTGGACATGTCGCCAGTGCATCACAGGTTGCACAGACAAATTTTGTCATAACATCATTGTCTTTTTTCAAATTGTATTAATTTCAGATTAAGTTGAAAAACTTTAAAATGTTTTGAAGGAAACATATATTAGCACTTTGAGTGTTTTCAACAGTGATATTGACAATAGCACATTATAAACCATATTCTAAGTATGTAAGATAGTTTATTCATAATTGATAAATCCAGACTATAGCAAAAGCAGACTCATTGCATGTTTGATTTTTAAACTATGTAATCAAAATCAAAATAACTCTAATATTAGGATTTGCTGTGCAGTCTGATTTTTCTCATCAACCTTGTTTCTTGTGTGCATGAAAAAATACAAAGGCAGATGAAAAGAAATTGAAAGTAATCACGTGTATTTCATGGTCTTCTATGAGGTCAGAAGTAAAGATAACTGCAAATATAGCAAAAATATACAGGATGCATATCAAACAGTTAAACTCATACATCCTTTTTTAAAAAATGTAAACCAAAAGTTAAACAATAGCAAAAGAATATTTTTTTGTTAGACAACTCAATGTATGCACTGGAAAAAGTATAGATGACTCAATTTGAATAAAGCGTTGGCGTTTGGTTAGTTGCACCTGGGCTGGATGCATCATAGCTGCACTGTGCAGCTTCATTAACCACAAGACAAGACAGCTCCACACAAGAGCACAGACTGAGATAAACATAAGAGGATGTTTCAGTGTGAAAAGCACAAAGGCCTGAAAAAGCTAGATAAGTGCTGATTCGATTACTGAATTCAATTTGGTCCTGGTATCCTGATCTTGCTGGAATCTCTAACATTACTTCCTAATGATGGATGTATTGTTGTGGGTTGGGTTACGGTAAATATCTTGATGATCAGGGTAGAAAGGAAGGAAAAAAAAGGCAGTTTATGGTACAATACATGATGAAGAAGTGATGAGAAAAGCTCTGAGAGCAGCTCTGAAGAAGAAAAACTACCAAGCAGATAGAAGTAATGTGGTGGGAGGTGTTGATGTACTGGAGCAGGGTGATGGAAAGTGGTAGTATTTAGTCCAACAACACAGTGAGGGAGTGGCATAGCTATCATCTCAGACATAATAGACAATGGAAATGCATTACCCTTCCATTACTTATTTGTTCTTGTCTTTCCCTATTGAAACGCCTCTCATTTTTCTCTCTGACTCTCTCAACTCAGCTATCCTCATTTTCCTTGAAAAGCCACATCCTCCTCCCTGCCATCAGTCCTTTCCTTCCTCCATTTAGATCCTGCTCTACTTTGTCTTTGTTTCATCCTTGCATCCCTGTCTCCTGATAATCCATCAGGAGACAGGAATAGTTTTTTCCTCTCTTGGCTTTCTTTGCGCCCCAACTTCCCCCTCTGTCTCCTCTTAAGCCCCATAGTACTTTTTCCTATTTGTCACTTTTCATTTCTTATCATTGCCTCTCTGTCTCACTGTCTGTATGAGCCAGCTGGCTGGCTGTGTAGAGCTGCAAGAGCAGCTGAGCGTGGCTAAACTGCAGCAAGATCGCAGAGTCACTGCAGAGATTATAACACTTGAATAGTGCAACTAACTCTAAATAGTGTGTAAAAATGTTTGATGGAGAAAGGATGAAGAAAGGGTGCATTTGATGGGCGTTAACAAATGGACCAAACCTACTATCCCCAGCAATATCAATGAAAAACTATGTCTAAATGCTACTGCTTTTAAAAGCTAATAAAGGTGTGATCAATGCAGATGCTTACTTTTATATGCATCCTACTGAAATTTTGCCCCATCTTTATATTTATGGTATTAAATATAACAAAATACCTCTTTTCTGCAGAGGTGGCAAGAGATGGAGGCATGAATCGGATCAAAGTGACACGATGTAGTACAAATATGATCACATGCTGCTCAGCTCAAGAAGCTGTTGATAGTGAAACAGGAAGGCAACTAATGCAGATACTGTAAGTGAGAGGGAAACACAGAGGAAATGAGAGATGAACAATGTTGTAAAAAGGAGGGAAGTAAGGAGGAAATGAGAAGTGAACCAAGAAATTGGAAAGCAAAAAGCAGAATTCAAAATGAGATAAAGAGAAACTGAGAAAAGGTGTGGAGCAGACTCACAAGTAGGGGGAGGAGATAAGATAAAGGATGTAACATTAAAGTGGTAAATTGAGAAAAAGAGAGAAACTGAGATACAGTTGTTGAGGCGTAGTCATGGGGTGCTCTAGACACACTGTTATATGATAGTATCATTATGAATATAACAGTATGGGTGTTTTGCAAGATGTCAAAACAGTTTGCACCACTGAGAGTGAAGAGCATCACAGCATGAAATCAGAAGAGGTCGTGATGCTGCTCAGTTCTCCCACGTCTCTCAGGGAGATCCTTGATATGTGACAAAGCAGGACGCTACATCAGGGCCCGAACCCCTCCTTCTCCTCTGCTCCCCAGCGCCATCTCCCACCCCCTGCCACCCTGCCACCATCCACCCCCTGCTACCACCCCTCTCCTGCTCAGTGTCTCTTTCCCTATCTAGCAATTACAGCACTCTCTTCCCTCATTACCTCTGTCTATTTTTACATCCCCTTCATTGCTTTTACACTTACTTCATTTTCTTGTATTTTGCTTTATCATTATTATTACGGTTTTATTCATGACTGCGTAATATTAAGAGCAATAAAACAGATCAAATATGTTTGTAACCTTTAGATCTGTGCTTCAGATTTAACCTTTGGTGTTGTGCGTGTACTTGGATGTGTACGATTGTTGTTTATAAGAGCAGCCCTGTTAAGTAAATTTCATCTTTACAGCATGGTGAAGATTTATCTGAGTATTTTATAGTACTTGGAGATGTGTTTTGACATCTCTTGTCTCCCGTGTCAAGGGGCAAAGCCTTTTGCTTCTGCTTCAGAAATCTCCCGACACACTGTCATTTTCTGATGGTACTCACAGTCCTCAATGCTAAAACCAGGTGTATCTTATCATCTTATGAAAGACAATTACACTAAGTGGTCTCTATTCAGTCTCTTAGAATTTGAAATTATCTTAAAGCAAGTAAGTAAAACAGTAAGTGTGTTGCAGGATTAACAAAACATCCAAATATAACAGTCTTTTTCAAAAAATGTCAATTAAGAAAATGTGTTATGCAGTAAAGCTGGTAAATCCTTGCTACTGTGGTTTGTCTGCACAACTACACATTTTTAGTAAACTAAATTTCTCTGTGGTGAATTAAAATATGACCCTGATTTTTTAATAAATGTATATATAGAAAAGATGTATGTATAATAAGAAACAATTGCATTAGTTAATTATAAAAGATACTGCTTGTGGCAATATCTTACCACTTATGTCATCCGTGTGCCCTCCATAAATCTTGGGAAAACTTTTTTGTTGTGAGGTATGGCCACCATGTTGTTAGCTGCAGAAGTGGATACTTAACAAATAAAGAAAAGAGGACAAAATGAGAGGACAAAAATAAAGAAACAGAGAGTGAATGGGTTAATAAAAAAAGTGATTTATTTGACAAGTTATCAGCTGAAGGAAGGGAAGTACATGAAGGACATGAAGCTTTTGAATGGTTTAGATTCATGTGTGACCTCAAAGACTACATCACTGATCCCACCCGCTGCATCTGTTGAGGCATATTTTCTTATTGTGTTCGCAGTGTGAGTGCATGTACAGCTGAGCAGCTCAGGAAAATTGAAATCTCTTGAGTCAATGTGCGATTTACAAATGGATGAGTGCAGGAGTTACACATCTTCAAGTCAGCATGTTCTTCTAAAACAGTCATACAAAACTATGTGGGGTCTTAATTTGTGCATGTGTTTAGTATCTGTTTTCAAAGTCTTCCACATCTTTACAACATAAATTAATCTGAAAGTAAAGAAAGACATCATAGCAAAAATCATGTGAAATTTGTAGCAAAAATAACTATTTTTACATTATTTTAATTGCAACGGTGTTATGTAGAGAAGCTTCAAGTAAGAAACAAATTAAACTGTAAACAAAGAGCAAAACTGAGGAATAGTGCAGTAACATTAAGCACTAACCTACAAAAGATATTGCTGCTTTGCTTGGTAATACTTTCATCCACCAGACAGGAAAGTGGTGAAAAATGATCCCATCATCATCTTTTTTTTTTTTTAGATAAATTGTGGCTAAGTGAAGCATGCCTGCATTTAGCCATACAACAGTATGTAACCACGTTTATATATATGATTTATACAACTAAATACAAAAAATTTAAAAAAATAAAAAGGGAGCAACAGGTAGCTATCCTCCACCACTGGCATACAAAACCAAAAATGTATGTATAAGACACTTTTCAAATACCCAAAGGGAGTTTGTTGTTCCAGAAAAATAGTTAGCTATTTGCTTTTCCAATGCAAACTTGGTTTTCCAATTCCAGTGGTTTCCTTCCCAAATTCTATCACACAAGATACATTTTTTTCATGGCACACGATTCAAATTACTTACCGGCTGCTTTGCAATAATGTCAGATATCTCAGAGTTCCACATAGAAATTAGTAAACTTCCGAAAGTGTCAGACGAATACACAGAAGTACATGGAAGCAAAGTTTTAGTTGGATTTGGAAAGCTATAGCAAGTAGGATTGTCTTAATCAGACAGTTTTGTATGAGAGAGAAACAAATTAGAAATCCCTCTTAGGAAAAAGGGCACAAAATTCTCTTTAAATAAGGCTAGTTAATGCCATGTAAACTGCACAGTATAAAGAGAACTCTGTGTTATATTTGGATCAATGCACAACTCTCTCCTTTGCTGGTGCTGCCACTGCTAACATCATGCTTGAATAAACTGTGTAGTTGGTAAGACAGAACGTCAATAACCTCATTATGTAATTGTTTGTCCTCTGAGGGATGTAATCATTACTTAACTGTTTTATTGCTTTTTAAGGGTATTAAAGTACAAGGAATTTTTTCTTCTTCTTTGCCTTGTGTGGCGCATCTCTAAAAATCTCACATCAAAGAACGGTTGACAAAATGCCTCTGGACATTTGGGTCTGTGACATACAAATGGGAAAAAATAGTGTGTTTGTCCATGTACACTTCTTATATCTGGCCTTTCAATGAAGCAAATGTGCACTGTGGATAGACTGAAGACATCCATTAAATTCAGAATTTGACTGACTGATGACTAGATGGCTACCAAATGTGACAGATATGCCAGTTTTGACTCCTGAAAGACTGAAACAGAAATTTGCTCACAGTAGCAATGAAGATAGCCAAATGCAGACAGAACCCCGATACTATGCATCTTTTTTATTAAGTTTTAAGTCAGTAATTGGAAGAATAAAGTGGACTTTTGGCTAAGTCATAGCAGTCAATATGACTGGAGCATGCACATCTTATTGTGAGGAATTTTGAGCATAAATGATCTTAACAAGCTTTATGGGTAAATTTCTGAATGTTTTTGGAAACAGGTAAAGGTAAACAAGAAGAAGGATATCTGTTGTCTTCTTTTTCTTTTAAAAGTCCAGAATAAAAATAAGTAGTAGCTGAGAAATATCCAGTTCAAATGTCTCTTTACTGTAACAAAGACTTCTAACTTCTCAATTCAACATATAATGTAGATTTAAGTAGTAATGCTGGCATCTCGTCTGTGCAGAATCATGATTAGTGATAGAAGTCAGTGCTGTTTTGTTAGAGCATTGATCCAATTTGTGATGAAAGAGATGAGGAGAGAACAGCAGGCTCTTTTATAATTCACCTTGCATTACTGTTCATATTTGTCTTGTCATTGTTAAAGCCTGTTTTTTGTCTTTGACACACTGTATGTACTCATCAGGGGGTCTTCCAGATTAATTTAACTCATAAAAACCCAGTCCCATGTTTACTTGATGCAGAATTCAGGTTATAAACACAGACTGAATGACTCCCCTTTTATTCTGCTTTCACTCCCTCCACTGTAAATTCACAATAACCACACAAAGATGGAATACTGCCTCCCCACTGTGTGCTTTCACAAAGCATTAAAGCACAATTTGAAGACGAAGCGGTAGTCTTCCTTGTCTTTGCAGTTCACAGCCAATGACAAGCTCTTAATGTCTCTAGTTACTGAGCGCTGAGTAAACGCTAACATAAATTATAGTTTCTACCTTTTTTTCCCAGTGGGACCCACACAGTAGTGCTGGCCTTAGTCTTGCAGTTGCTGCTTGCAGTTGCAGCATTTCCACTGCTGAAAGAGGGAAATGCAGGGTCAGCCTCAGCATATGGTGGCTCCTTCAGGTTGCTAAGTGAGGCGGCATGGTTTGCCAAGTGGCCAGTGCCCCAGGTTAAGTAACAAGTCCAAAGAACAGCCAGTCTAGCCATCCCGTGTCTCTCCAACTTGTGATTGGAAACCTGATGGTACTTTTTCTGCACCATCTTTAGTTTGTGTGAATCTTGGGTTGCATTTTATAGCCACACTAGTGAAATTCTTTGATTAGGCCATCTGACAAAAAAAAAAAAGAGCTGCCTCTCACCATCCACATGGTGGGATTTCATCTTCTGTTAGGAATTAGGAAAGTTTACACCTTTCTGAGTAGCTACACAGCACTCATGTCACTCTGTTGCCATCTCTAAATGTGAAATAGAGACATAACAATGCAGCATTTTCAATGGCTTTATGCATTTTCTCACAGCAGAGACACTAAACACGGCAACTTCAGATAGTATTGTCGCTATTTGAAGCTTAGGTGTCCACCTGGGAGCGTGTCTGTGTACCCACATTTCTCTTCAGTTCATTTCACTCTTATCAGCCTGCTTGCATGGGATCTGAAGAAATCCAGTGAATGAGTTTATGCAATTTAGACCCAGTACACATTCAGTTATTTATATATATATATATATATTTTTTTTTTAATGAACAAGCAAGCAATTTATTTATTTATTTTTTAATTGACCAATTTATACAATTCACTTAAAACTAGAAAGGCCTCGACATCAACCCCTGCAGAAACCTAAATTTGAAAAAAAAAAAAAAAATTGGAACGTGGGAATATTGAGCTATGGGAGCATAGGAAGGACCCCATCCAGCCGACCACCACTAAGCTATGTGTTAGCCATAGCAATAACAACTGCTACTTCAGTCTCAGCTCTGCAACCATCTATTGCAGTTCTTTGTCTGAACAGTCTGGTTCAAACATGTACAAACAAACATGACTGGTTTTATTGTCTTCTTCATAGCTCAACGCTGCTAACTTGTAGAGATACATTTATAGCATTTGTTATTGTCAACAGAAAGAGAGTGACAAATTATTGTTTCATTTACTTGTTGTATGCTGAGTATAATACACACTTCTCTCTGTGCTATGATATCACTGTTAGGGACAATAGTGCCCATGTGAAAATAATGGTATTCCCACATTTTTTGCCCCGTTAATCACCACAAGCTTATTTCTATACAGTTCTTCCCAAGACAACTGGCACCAAAACAGAGTAGATGGACAAACAATAAAGGTTACTTATCACAAATCTGGTAACATACAGAAAAAAGAAAAATATAGCATGTAACATAGCATTAAAAACAAACAAACAAATAAAAATAAACCGCATCAGGCTTGTCTCTTTTTTTTTTTTCTAGGCAGCATTGTTTACTTGGGGATGATGGTTGGAGCATTCTTTTGGGGAGGGATGTCCGACAAAGTGGGCCGCAGACAATGCCTCCTCATTTGCATGTCCACAAATGGCTTCTTTGCCTTCCTCTCATCTTTTTCCCAGGGGTATGGCTTGTTCCTTCTCTGCCGTCTTGTTGCAGGTTTTGGGTAAGTCTGACAAAGCAAAAGTCAACAATAGGATCAACAATAAATCTGGCAAATTCATACTTTTCAGTGACAATGTAACACCAACAGGCACTTTTGCTAAGTAAGGCAACTTAGTATCCCGTTGCAGATCATAATGATAGTTCAATTCCAACACAGCCCACCAGGGGTGCCATCATTTTTTCTGTAATGATAAACACTACACAACTCTACAGAAACTTTCTATATTATAGCCGTTTAGCCATAATCTGTCAAGTTCACTTGTCATCTTTCTCTCACAGCTACAAAACTACAAATGGGCAAAATTGATTTATTTTAAGTTAAATGCATTCTTTTAGAGAGTAAAGATTGTGTGACAGTGAAATCTTTAGAAAAAACTGAGACTGTCCTCCTCTTACAATCTAAACACCTGGCAAAGAGAGTGATTTATTACGTCCTCTCTGGCAGTATAAATGTTCCTTTGAGAGGTAATTCAGTAATTGCACCTACTTCATTCTCTCTAGAGACACTTAGAGATATTAAAAAGGCTGTCCAAAGTGCCTGCGTGACGAGTGTCAGAAAAAAAAGGTCAATAAACCTACAATTTTCCTACTTCCTCACGTTCAGCCTAATGAATTGAACAAGCTACACGCTGAACCTTAAGATTAAGACAAAGCATGTACAAGCAATTCTGATTGCAAATATATGAAAGATGTTGAAACTTAGTATTAATAAGGTTGAGTTTGTTTCCTGTTCAAGGAAGTGTCTTTTCTCAGTAATATTAAACTTGTCATTCTCTGGTTCTTGCAGGATAGGAGGTGCTGTGCCCATTGTCTTCTCATTCTTTGCAGAGGTGTTATCCAGAGAGAAAAGAGGAGAACACCTCAGTTGGCTGTGTATGTTCTGGATGATTGGAGAAATCTATGCATCTGCTATGGCTTGGGCCATTATACCACACTATGGTGAGTTTATAAGTTCACATTACTGGAGTAAAGGTTTTGCAGGGGATCTTAAAGTGAGGCTATGGCTGCACTTAAGCAGTCAGCTCATTGACAACTTTAATCACGCCAATTATTTCTCAATAAGTTGAGCAAATTCTGTCAATTATGTGTTGAAAGTGTCATATTTGGTAAAATCCTCTACAGGATTAAGCTCAGCTGTGGCCTGCTTATGCTGTAGTATGCAGGGCAATGTGACTTTATGTTAAGCTCCTGGCTACAGTTACGAAACTGTAAGCATTTCCCCACGGTGACAGGTTAAAGTGCCAGCTTTCTCTGTCATGTGAATCAATCACCTAATAGCTCTGAGTGGCTGCAGGCTAGGAGAGGCAGAGGTTAAGAGATTAACGTATACATGGACTCTTTAGGCAGATGCTGAAAGGGAGAGAGTTGACCCATGGGAAGAGAGCAGTGTGATTTATGGCAATACAGCTTGGCTGCCATGGCTGTGGCCACTGAGGAAAAGATGTACAGAATTTCACTTTTACATTTAGCCTAGTTTTCATAGGGATTTTCTAAAACAAAACCAAATATTTAGATGGATATCAAACCTGAGATATTTATCTAAGTATATCTCGCATCAGAAATGTAGCTTCACTATAGTTCTGATGTTATCCCTTCAGAGTGCAACTAGTCCTATGAACACCAGTAAGACTTTTAAATAGAACAAACCTGGTGATATGTTGTCAGAGTGTATAAGATTTGGTTTTTCCCTCCTTTGAACTAATTAATATGTAGTTATGTTATCAGTGGGTCAAAAAAAAAAAAAACCCACAAAATTGCTCAATAGTTTTTTATTATATGCCAAGGCATTATTGGAAAATGACACATAGCAAAATCATTTTATAATTAATGCTTTTAATGTTTTATGTAAAATGTTATTAATATGGAAATATATATGCTGTTATCAGTAAGAGGTATCAATGTTTTTCTTCATTGTCCAATGTCTGTGAAATATGCCCGAATAACCAGTTCAGAAAGTCAAATGAGTAACCATAGTCCTTTTATTTATTGATTGATTTTGTAGCAAAGCATTACTTGTTAATTTTCTCTTTTCTGACATTTTAAAAGAGGACAAAAATATGTCTTAGTCAGATAGGACATCAACCTGCCTTTAATTTAAAAAAAAAAAAATCTCTGTTGATTCTAGCTTGAGAGTCAGCTTTCTTCCTGTCCTTTTCATGCATTATTTTTATGCCTCTATGTTCCTGCTTTTTAACTACCTATTCCTTCCCTTTGCTGCCTCATCTTTCCTTTTCTTCTGTACTCTCCCCATCTCGCTGTCTAACTCTGTCCTTCCTTTTATTACCTCCCCTCTCTGTCTCTGCAGAGTGTTCTTCTTGATCAAGCATAATTAGGTTTTTCTCCTTGCTCTAATAGGACAAAGCTACATCTAGAGGTGATTTATGGCCAGGCCATGCTTTAGCCAACCTGTGACGTCAGTAAGACAGAGACACTGCATGTGTGTGTGTTGCTGCTGCAAGTACAATGGATGATGTACTGCAGACAGATACAGCTCTTGCTCAAAGAAAATTGAAGCCTATAACATCAGACACTGGAGAAGGTCATCTAATTTAACACACAAACACACACATATGTGCATACATTAAAAAAGCCTCATCCATTAAATATTTCTTGTCTCGTTCCAAACAGGTACAGCTGTACAGTGCTGCAGATCATTTCACAAGGATGCACAGAAGCCCTCTAAAATCACAACTTCACAAATCTGCACTAGAAAAATCTGCTGTCAGAGTTGTTATATCATATGAACCCACTACTAATCCATCATATGATATCATGTGAAGGCTTAGTGGTGGCTTTACTTTGCTCTTATTCGCCAACATTCACTCTCACTTTGCATCTCTCTGTTTGAGAGAGCTACGTGTCTTACATATATACTCTGATACTCAGCAGTGGGTTTCATGTTGTCTCTGAAATGCTGCAGTGCCTTCAACTTCCAGTGGACAAAAATACAAGAACATAGATATCCCTAGGTCTTTCAGTGAAAACAGAAAGGTGTAGCAATGGGTTACAATACAAGTGGCCCAACACTAATGTTCAATGCTCTAATAGATTTCTCATTTATCCCAAAAAGCCTCCAGCCAGACTCACAGCTGGAGCACAGAAGGAGGTCTGCACAGATTCTCAACACACTGATGGAGGACTTTTAGGATTTTGCTTCCTGCATAAGACAACATTCACATGTAAAGATTAAAGTGGCCACATTATGCTGTGGTAATTTCATGGGTTTATAATCTTGTTTAAGGTGGCGTTTAGAAAAGCGGAGGGAGGGATGTGTTTTTCATACTTTACATTTCTGCAGCATCTCTTTTCATCTTGTATTTCTTATTCTCAGTTTTAGTGCCTGTCTCTTTAACAACCTTGTTAAAAAAAAAAAAACAAAAAGAAAAAACAATCCGAGGAAAGAAACTACAAATCATCCAGATTAACTGGTCCATATCTACTGTGTTATTATTTAAAAAATGAGACCTTGTTGGGAACCATGTATGGGTAAAA
>JAOWBL010003668.1:0-12028 GCA_028564865.1 Zenarchopterus dispar | reverse complement strand
ACACACACACACACACACACACACACACACACACACACACACATTCCCTCAGTGTGTGCCCATTTTTTTATGGCTGTGTCCCTCTTCAAGCTTGGATCTTCTACCAGAGGCCTGGGAACTTGATGGTTCAGTTTTTTGCTGTTCTTGGTTCCACACTCTTCTGAGCAGAGATCTCTGATGATCCAGGAATTTGCTGGAGCAGTATCCGTTGGTAGCCATCACCCATTTAGTAGTCTGGAGTCCCACAGGATCCTTGCTCTTTCATTCTCCATCATTCTTAAAAATATCTCCTACCTTGTAGCTGACCAACCAGCTATTTGTTTGTAGTCTTCCATGTGTGCCTTAACTATCAGCATCTCATATTCTGCTTTTATTGGCTGGATTGTCTCAGGGGCATCAGTGCACAGTCTGCAGCTGGGGTCTTGTCTGATGTGTTAGACTCTGGCCTTTCTCACTCTTCAAGACCTGTTCTTGTGCTATGATTACTGCTTCAGTCCTTTCTGCTAGTATACATGCCCTGCATGGGCTTCTGTTTCCATGATGGTTCCTCCCCCATCCTTCTTCTTTACCTGATTTCAACATTGCTGTAGTTCATTGTTGGGAGACATGTTCGTTATGGTTTCCTGAATCTTTGTTGTTTCATCTTGGTCAGTGACCTTGATGCTTACTAATCCATGGCTTTCCTCCATCTGCGTCATGTAGAGTCTGTAGTTTTGGACTTAGAATGAAATCCTCCATGCATCGTGGGGTGTTTCCTTGTCTTTTCTTTTTTAGGATTTTTTTCTTTTTGTGACACCAGTGGCCTTTATTTTGAAAGCAGCTAGATAGAAAACTACAGCAAAGACATGTAGCATAGAGCCCTGCATGAGGGTGACATCAGACACATATGGTGGGCCAGCTCAAACAACTGAGCTATCCAGGGTGCAACAATTTCCTTGTCTTGAGATGTGGCTTCTATCTCTTCCTGTGACCAAGCTACTACACCAGCAGGATACCTGATTACTGGTAGAGCATGTATTGATCCCTCAAACTTTGTTTTTACCATGCAACTGGGTCTTCAGGATCTGCCTTCTGGCCTATTGCACCTCTTTGATACAATTTGAGTGCATTTATCCAGTCCCAATGACATTCTGATATTGCTGTTGTATACCCTGTTGAGATGGATCAGTAAATCAAAGTCTTGCTTGTTCTTGGCATACAGCTTGATATCATCCATGTAGCGGAGATAGTTGGTGATTGCCTCACTTCAGAACTGGTGTCCACAGGTGCTCTTCATCATTAAGAGGGTTCAGGCCTTTGCAGAGCAGTAGTGGGAACAACACATCTCCTTGGTATATACTGCACTTGATGGTAACTTTTGAAATTGGCTTTGAGTTGGCTTTTAGAGTAGTCTTCCACTATCCCACTGGGTTCTTGATGAAGACTCCCATTCATGTTGATGTTGTACAACTTCAAGCATTCCACTATCCACGTGTGAGTTGTTGATGCAGGAAACAGATTAGTTTGCAGTCTTTGGCATTTATTCTGTCGACTACTGATTAGTGCTCGGCTCCTCTGGTGTTATTTATAATGCCCTTCTGGGGTGCAAAAATTTATAATGTGCATTGTAAAACAGGGACATTTGATAAAGGGGTTATTATTAATTGATCACTTTGATCAACTGATTGCAATGATCAGATACATGCTTTAATTACTCTTAATTGTGCCAACAGGAATTGCATTATTTTACATGAACTTGTGACTGAAACTTTAAGTGATAAAACTCACAATGCATTTGAACCACTAGCAGTTGTATTGGTTCTGCAAAATGAAGTGGTTCCTCTTAAACCATGCACCCAATTTTGCTTGACTTTAAAGTGCAGATTGACAGCAGGAACAAAGGGCGAAGGAACAGCAAAGTAGAAGAAGAACAGAAGTGGGAGATGAGAGCAGAGTGAGCCAAAGAAGTGACAGCCTTTATCACGTATATTACAGTGGTATGTCTTCAGCAGCGAATCCCCTTGTCACAGCACAAAAACATTATGTCTTGGTAAAAGCTAAAAAAAAATGGGATGGCAACATTTTTTTGTGATCATTATTTTGTGAAAGAAAAGGAGAAATCCAAACCAAACCATGTACATTTCCTAACTTAGAAATGTTTTTTTTTTTATGCCTAACCTTAACCATGTGTTTTTAATTTGTAAACCTTAGCATAGAGTTTTTTTCTGTTATTTTCTGTCACCTATGCATTTTTAAGAACTAAACTGAACCAATATGGAGTGACAGAAATATTGGGAACATGAACAATAGGCTCAATTCCTGATAGGCTCAATTCCTGGGTAGTTGAGTGACCATCCTTGGACCAACATCATCAGATGTTCATTTACAAGTTCTTATGGATATCAAAAGCAGAAAACATTGATTTTGAGTCCTTGCTGTGATGCTAAACAGTGATTTGTTACAATTCTTAACCTCCTTAGACCTGTTATGTCCACATATGTGGACATATCATAATCTTTGATTATACTTAAGCGGTGCCGAAGTAAAAAGACATAAAAATTCCAACAAGAGCTCAAGTTTTAGGAGGTTGAAGAGAAACATATATATGTAATTATTTTTATCCAGAATCTGTGGACCACTGTAGTTTGAGAATGTAGTTGCATGCTCGGAAACACTAGATAATAATCATGGAAGTGATCTTTATGTTTTTGTAGAAATGCAACATTACGAGGTGTGGAGGAGGGGTCCGGGTTTAGTTCTATGACCATGTATTTCTATATAAGCCTGATAAATGATGCATACACAGAGCATAAATGCCAAAATCAAGTATGTTTTACAATGCCATAGCTTGTTGTGTGAATGACCAAACAGGGGCAGTATTCCGTCATTTTATACATTCAGAAAAATAATGTTTTTTTTTTTTTTTAAATGAGCACGTCTCACAGTTACATAGATCTCCTCTGTTGGCCTAATAGACCTACTACTATCAAATTATTGCCCAGATATTATCAGACTCTTGAAAATTTAGTTGATATTTTCTATCTGATCCCTATCACCTCACACAAATGGCTTACTCTGTGATATTAAGAGGTACTTATCCTGGAGGAATGTAGGTGAGGCAGTGAGCAAATGTCATGATCCACAATATAATTGCTTCCTGACCACCAAGTTGTCTGACGCACTTATTGCTCCTGTCCACTGGAAAATATCTCAAAAAGGGTATGTGGACTTCAGTGAGGAAAACAAGGATATTAGGGATTCAGATGTTTTTGATTATTATTCATATATTTGAGCTAACCATTAATATTTTCTCCACTGTCTAAGACGATATCCTCCTCTTGAAGGACATCAAGAGGGTATTGTCTTTAAAAGAAAAAAAAAGACAAAAGAACATTGATGTCCAGCATTGTTTTCATGTATGCATCACTATGCAGACATGATGCATAGTGTATGCTGCTCTAACTGGTGGAAACTCTAATTTTTAGCTAGACAGTAAGTAATTTCAAGCCGGAACCTTTTCTAGCTGTCTTAGAGGTGAAAGGTGAGGCATACACAATGGGAAAACAAATAGAATCTATACACAATGGCATAGCCATTGTGTATACCCATAACAGTTTCTTAATTTAATTAATTAATCATTTTCATATATTCTCTGATTTCACCTCAAACAGGCCTTTACTAGAGATTACCTCTGCAATTTTTTAACATTTATCTACCAAAGTTTATGAGTCTACTTCATGTAGCCATTTGTATTGCAATCAACCTCTTCTTTACCATCCTTAGCATACCATTCCGAAGATACAGATTTTGCTCAGAATTTGAGATAAAAGTGTCTTTGTTTCTCTTTTTTGCACCCCGTCCTCCCACTCATTTGTAGATCACATTTTCATTACAGTATTTCCTCCTTAGTTTCATCACATAACTTCTCCTCACTTGTCCACCCCCTCTCTATGACACCTTTTTTTGACATTAAAAATAGTTTCCTGACAGCTTCAGTGCTTCCATGACACTCATGTTGACTCCTTGTTCTCTCCCACTCTCTTTTGTCAAGCATCTTCATAATAACCAGAGGACTACTATGGTGCTCTGTGAGTTATGTCTGATTAGATACTGAGAAAAAAAGAAAGAAAGAAAGAAAGAATTTAGTTGTCAGCAGTGTAAAATATGGAGCTTTTGAAAGAACAAAATGCAGCCGTGGTTTCTCTGCGTATGGTGTGTTGTAATTGTTTATCAAGCCTAGCTTCACTTCTGGGAAAACCTCACTTCTGCTAATTATTGCAACCTTTGTTTGCATGTCAGCAAAACATATACAAGCAATGAAATCCTTTTCTGGCTGAAATTACGTATTACAACAATCAGAATTGCCATTTATGACCTCAAAGTATAGACGAAAATTTTTTTTTTCCATTTTTTCCATGGTTGCAATGCCATCATGGTTTATTTTACTTTTGCTAGACACAGACTAATGAAAAACAGTAGTTAGTAATTTTTGAAAGTATAAAATGTAAGGGAATCCATGAGAGTGAGATTCATCAGCGCCAAATATCCATTTTGCAGCACTGTCACTCTTACTAGCATTCATATAAATGCCTCACCAAAACTAATTCTCGACCAGAAACATTTTGGAATCTTTGAGGCAGTTCATGGGTCTTATCTACAGTGATTAATCCCTTCCTTATTTGCTACAAGCCATACTCTGTCTCTTCTTTTCAGTCAATTACGCTTTGCCTTTCTGTGTTGTCCAGCTGACTCTCTAAGATAACTCTCCTGGGCCTTTACTCACAGAGCAGAAACCCAGGAGAGCTGAGTCAAGATGTGTGTTTCCTAGGAGTAAGGGCTATCACACACCCTCCAAGGCCATCATTAGCAGAATGTGCAAGGGCATAGCTGCATCGGCTGAAGTCAAATGGATTTATATGGGCATCATGACAGCCAGAGAAGAATTACTGGCTTATTGTCTATGTTATAACAAGAAGCTTCCTACTCCTAATGAATCAGCTATTGGTTGTATTCTATTTTTTTCTTTGTAATTAGTTTAGCTGTCAGTCATTGGTCAAGACAGATGGCTATAAATTGTGTCAGTCGGTGGGTATGCGTGCATGTGTGCAATTCTGGCATTGGAACAGAGCAAATGCGACATGGAGATGTCTGTGGTCTAGTAACGTGAGTCTAAAATGTGTCCATTTGGTAGTCAGTATGGTAAGATCTAGAGAAAGTTATAGTTACACAATTGAAAGCCTGTGTGTCTAGTTTTGCTTTTATTTTAAAATGTTTTACCTTCTTTCTCAGCATTTTTTGCATCAAAAAACATCCAAGCATTAAACTTGAAACTGAAGCTCCCCTGAATCAGTGACTAGTGTGTACAGAACTATTTGTCCTTGATAAAAACATTTTTTTCCCTCAACTTTCCATGTATCCACAGAGATTTATACTAGCACAATATATTTAGCCTATGCTTTGCCTTCATGAAGTAAGGTACAATGGCAGTTCTGACACACAGAAATAACACAAAGTACCAAAACATCCATAAAATTACAACAATGACAAACCTTTGTCACACTCAGAAAAATGGAAAAACTTGAGAAAACTCAAAAATCTAGGCTACTTTCAGGCTGGACAACTTTTAGAGTCAGTCGATTGATGAGCTGTTCAGATTAATCGGGAGTCTTGAAATCATTTTACTCACATTATATGAATGATAGCTGACTGAGGGTCACACACTACATGATCTGACAGCGACTGACACCCAACGGATGTTGAAAAATCACATTTTGTCAACAAAACACATGGGAAGACAGGAGCTTTTTATTTGAAAATGATCTGAGGGAAGGAAACAGTGATGCAGGCTGTCTATGTTATGATTTGATCAGAACATGAATGAAAAAAAAGCAAAGAACATGGGTCAAGAAATGGGTTAGCATACACAGATCATCCATGTTACAAAAAAGTCGAAGATGCAAAGAAAAAGTATAATGCTCATATTGTATCATTTGTTGTGTGCATCTTCTTCACTTAATAATCAAGTGCCAACTGCCACCTCCTTGCATATTTGCCACCAGTCAGTTGGTAAACTTTGAAATTGGTTAATAGGGCTTAAAGTAGTGTAATAATTTCAAAGTTTGTATTTTAGTTGCCACAACACATTCTTAAGGTGACTTTGCTCAAAAAAGCTCTGCAGCTGATCATTTTTAAAGTTTTCTCAACTTCTTTTTTGTTGTTGTTGCAAAGACTCAATTAAGGATATCCTAAAGCTCTTCTTTAGCAATTTTTATAAACTATTTACTACTCCAATTTGGGTCATCTGACAAAAAATACACAAAAAAGTCATTTTTGATCATTGTTAAATCAAATGTCAACAGTCAGCAGGATCAAAATAAACTACAATTTTAAATTTATGAGTAAAAGTTTTTTTCGGAACTTGCATTCTGCAGTTAAAAATGAAAAAAAAAAAGATGTTATTCAGTAAACTCAAACACTACTACCACAGATGTATCTTTAAAAAAAATAGAAGCAGAAGTACTTCTTGCAGGATAGATTCTCTTCTTCCTTTGGGTACATTATGAAAGTTGCAGTTCAGATGTTCACACCATCCAGCGAGTACTGAACTGATATCAGTGTGGTTAAATGTTGAAATTCATGGGATTGGGATTAGATCCAAAAATACTTACCTGGTTGTCCTTTGTGTTGAATAAGTGATGAGTGGAGCTTATTCATAAAGCATTTTCTAATCTTATTGATCACTCAAAGTACTTTTGTAGTCCAAACCACATTCACCTGTCTACACATTCAGCACCAGATCTAGATCTGCATGGGTTTTATATTGAGTCTATAATGCAGGGATTTTTCTATTGTGAAGAATCACACAATAATAAATACGTAAGTGGAAATGCGGGAGTCAATGTCTTATCCACAGACACTTTAACATGCAGGCTGCAAGGCCTGGAGTCAGACTGCTGGTTTTCTGATTGGCATATCACTGCCTCCTAGCCTCATCCACTCTGATGGATTTGTTAAATGTCCCTAAACTGTCACACTGATTGATTGTTAAGTATTTCAACAGTGCACTGTTTATCCTAAATTTGTGGCTGACTGTTGTAAACTTGGAGGCTTGAGGATTAGATACGTGTACCAGACTGTCTGCTATGACAACATGCTTCAGAAGAAAAGTGGAAACTTTTTCTTTTCTCCTTTATTTGCATAAACAAACTACCTTGACTCATAAAACAAACTCATGTTGTTCTCTTTCTCAGGCGTGCTGCCCCTTCAGCTGAATTCTCAGTGGATCGGAGCCGCCACCTCATGTCCTTCCTGACCATGATGGGACCCAGTCCAGACTGGAATGTAGGTTTGTCTGCTGAGAACTTGTGCACTAAAGAGTGTGGTTGGGCCCAGAAGGTGGTTCAGGACCTGATTCCATGGGACGCAGGCACCGATGGTGGGGTGTCATATGAGGTCAGTGCAAACATATTCATTGCAATTTCAACCACAAATCAGGAAAAAAAAAAGTTGAAAAAAAAATACAAATTGAAATTAAATTCAGTGATTTTTCCATCTACATTTACATTTATTTCTTTGCAGAGATTATGAACTCAAGATAAGGCCTGTTTTTTGTCATTAACTTCATAGCATGTGTTAATGTGTTATTTTCAACAGGAAGTGTTAACAGATTATTTATTAATTTGCATTATTTATATTGTCCCAGGTTATTTAGATTTAGGGTCATACCTAAAGCATTTTGGCATGTCATTGGCACATGTAACTAGTATATTTGGCTTCTTTCTTTTTTTTTTGTTAAGTATGAAAGTATGTCATTTTTCAGCCTGACATATTGGTGAGAATAATGCATAATTTCACACCAATTACAGACTTTATCAACAGAGCATTTTCAAACACCTCTGCTGAAGTTTCCTTCTACTGATTTTTTTTTGATCACTAAAAGACAAATCTAGGATCCTTCTGAGCAAGCAATGAAATAAGGTATTTTTTTTCTCCAATGAGCAGATACACATACATGGATCTATTATGGGAAATCATTGTCAGTGAGAAATTAACAATTCCACTTGTAAGTGAGATGTTTGCATATTTAGTGTTGCTCTTTTAGTCACTGAGACAAAAGATGTCCAGTGTGCAGATGGAAAAAGAATCATAGCATTTTAAAACATTTTGATGTATTTTTCTTTAATAGAACCAAAATAGTATTGTAGTTAATCCCTTTTAAACAAACCGTCAACTATTCAACGTAGTTTCAGAAAATAGTTATACAAAGTTTGTATCCAAGGACTGATTTTTTTCAAGAAATCCTAATATCATATTGAAAAAAGCAGCTTAAATAAACTCCCAAAATTTTGAAATAATAACTTATGACTGTTTTTACTAAATCAGATAAAAAAAGAGAAGTCTTCCTTTATATTGTCCTCATCCAGTGAAAACCCTCAAACAGTGACTCAGCTGAGTGTACAACCCCACTTTCCTACATCATTTGAAGTGTTTTGCAGACTTCCTTCTTGCACTCATCAGACTGCCCCTCACTCATATTTTGACATTGTCATTACAACAACAGCTTCTTCTTCATCAGCCTATAAGCCTGTAGTTTCTATTACTCCCTTTTTCAGGCTCTTCACATACTGCCAACCTTCCAAATTTCAAGTGTCATCAGCCATCCAGTCCTCCAGTAACAGCATCCTACAACACTCCTTATCTATGGTCTCTGAGGTGCTCTTTGAAGTGTTGTCTGCTCTGTCCTCCAGTCAGATGGAACGGATTGGTATTTTTTGTGAGCGCTTGCATGAAACCTCTGGCTGATGCCTGATCACACTCACAGATGAACAGCTGATCTGTACTCTTCACACACACCTATTTGTGGCCCACACTTGTCCTCACTCACAAACACTTTATGGCTTATGGATTAAATCATTTTGGCAATTTCACAAAATCTTTTGTAAGCTGAAAGTGCTTAATTGGAATTTTACACAACTTGGATTTTCAAACTCTCTTGACAGTCATTGTCTGGAGTGCAAGTGAGTAAAGAGGGAGGGGAAGAGTGGAAGAGACACAAGGCAGGGGTTCTGCAAGAGGTTAACAGACCAAGTGCTCTAAAAACAGCCAGCTGAATTTTGTAATTTGACTCATTATTAGGTCTGTTTGTCTGTGCAGTCAGCAACTGTAAATACTCAAGTAGTATGATGCTCAGGTTTTAAATCTGATTACTTCCTGATTTTTACAAGTATACATGGTTGTACTGTATTACTACTCTTGATTTAGTGAAATGTAAATACACAAACATCCTACACATGCTAATAGCCTGATTCCAGATGTATTAAGCAATAACATCATATAAATATAATAATACATTGTACTGAAATACAACAGACTAAATTCAAAACACAAAGGACCCTTGCTGAATTGTGCATCCATCTAATACAATGTTTTTCAGAGAAAAACCCTAAAATGTTTGAAGCAGAAGGAAATTGGCTTCTTTTCGTGGTTCTTCTCCACCTCTCACCCAAAAGGTGTTCTCTTTTTTATATATATTTCTAGTTTTTCTGGTGGAGAGTTTCAGGCTTATAAGCTGTTATTAAGCCGTTCATTCGTGTGAATTGTTCAAATCGCGTACATCACTGGCCCACCCAGCCCTTTTGTGGATCACTGAGGTCTTGTCAGCCATGTAACAACACAGCTGAGGCAGAAGCAGAACAACTAATATTATGTCCACTGTAGTACATTTTTCATTTTAGAATGTGAAACTTTTGTCACAGTTACCCCTCATCTCCACTCATTGAAAAGTGCTTTTTTTAAAAATCTGCAGCAGACCCTGGTCCACTTTGGCTGCTGAGTAATGGGGAAAAAAAAGAAACCTTAAGAAACAATGCTATAGAGCTGCAATGTGCACACAGTTGCTTTCATTTATTCTTAAGTGATACTTTAAAACAAAAAGAGACTAATGTGGGCAGCCTATGAATGAAGGTAACAGCAGCCCCTTTACAGCACAAAAACTCATCCAACTTGACAAACTAGCAAGGTTGCTAGTTTGTATCACCACTTTGCCAGCAGATAAAAGAATGTGAACAGTAATTTTCAGCACAGTTCATAACTTCACCAACATAACCACATTATTAAATGACAGGACCACTTACAAGGTTCTCAACAGGCTCTCAGCACTCACTTATCAGGAATATGGACTTCCCAAGATACAAAAGGAAGGAGTGCCACTCTGACCCATCAGCAGCAGCATCAACTCAGTCATCAACAACATTTTGGAACATCTCACCACCGTCTTTACCTCTGATAGAAATCCCTCTTCACATCTGAACATCTGAAACTAGTTCCAGGTGAAATCACTGTGTTACTGCCACCTCACTTTCACATGCATACCTGCATGTTGGGCAGTGGAGAATGTCCAGAAGTCACTGCAGTGAGATGGATCCTAAAACATTAGGAATATTTTTAACTCTAAACAGGTCTGTGCAGTGCTGGACTTTTATGACCATGTAGTTCAAAGACAACAACTGGTTTTACAGACAGAAACAGGGATGTGCCGTGCATCATCCTGTGGACATTGGAGGAAGTGGAAAGCAGAGCATTCAACTCCTACAATGGAAGAAGAGTAACCCACTGGTAGAGGAAACCTGGGTCAATATCCAACCTCAACATGTAGAGACCATCACCAAATGGGTATTGGGAGCTGGGTGATAGACAGAATGCATGTACAGTGGTTCATCCATGCATCCATTTTCAATACTGTTTTGTCTCGTTCATGGGGCTGGAGGTCCACAGCTGTCAGTGGATGAGAAGTGGGGAACACCCCGGGAATGTATATTCAGGGCTGTAATGAGAAACCCACCCTTCCTGCTCACTCCTTTGGACATTTTAGAATCTCTAACGAATTTAACATGTATGTTCTTGGACTGTGTGCCCATGGAAAGCCCAGAGAGGCAGGGCCATAGCATATAAACTCTACATGGAAATTTTTTCATCCAACCCAAAAGAAAAGTGTTCTTACAGTATAAGTTGAATGCCAGAGGGCTTAATCTGGAAAGTAAAAAGAGTTTTGGACATGTTGAAATGAGGCAATATCTAGCACATGAAGGTGTTTCACTTCATTTCACTTTAACTGGATAATCAAGGTTAACAATTGTGAAAGATTTGCAAACCTCCTCTTTACCCACCTTATACATCCAATCATCTTTAACTTGTTCATGTTGACTATGTCTCAATCATTACAAAAGGCTTAACTTTGGATTGAATCCCAGTTCTGATTTAAGAAAAACACTATCTTTAATTTCCTTTTTTTGTTTTGTTTTGTCAAAGTAACCAAAGGACTAAAATGTTATGTCTATTTTTTTAAAAAGAAACTTGGTCCAAAAGTTCACACTGCAGCAGAGGACATGGAAACTGTGGTTGCAATGAAGTGTGAGGGACTTTGACTCTGCTACAAAGTCATTAAAAGCACGGGTGTGTAACAGAGTAATGAGATACCCTTTTAGTCATTATTTTTACTATATGTTTTAATCAGTGGCCATTTTACCCTTGCCAATGCCTCTCTCTCACACAGACAAACACTGGTGCTCTTTCTTTTTTTTTTCTGGGAAACCTCAGTTGGGGGGTGAAGAATGGTCTTCTGCCTTCAGACTGCCTCTGGCATCGCTTCTATCAACCCCATGCTGGCAGACCTTTACTGTTGACTAATAAGACTATCTACCCTGTAAAGAACATTGCTCCTTCACAGTTGTTTTCTGACTTTGAAACTTCCACTTTGGATGACTTGTTTTGTTTATTTTGTTTTGTTTTATTTAATGGGTTTATCTTCTTCATAGTGGTACAAAAGTGTGTATGTGTACTCTTTTCCTAATCTGTGTTATTTCTAAAAGTCCAAAGACACATTAATACCAGATCATATCATTTACTTCTTGTTTTTTCCTTCTTTCTTTCTCTTTCTCTCTCTTTGTTTCTTTGTTTGTTTCGTCCTTTCTTTGTTTCTTTCTTTCCTTCTTTCTTTCTTTCTTTCTTTCTTTCTTTCTTTCTTTCTTTCTTTCTTTCTTTCTTTCTTTCT